>KI919348.1:6858-21528 GCA_000473525.2 Anopheles melas | reverse complement strand
TTTTCTTTGTTAGACCGGGACTTATCAGCCAACCTGTTACCTCTTTTTCATTGCTAGCAGGGTATGAGTTTTGGGAAAAATGAGCAACAGTGAGATGTAAAATTTCATCAACATAGAAAATTATATTTCTCAAGAAGTATTATCGGTGCCAGTTCCTTCCATGAAAGCTATCTAAGCTAGTGGCTATCTCTGAAATCCTAATACATTTTACAGAAAAAGAAAAATAAACTCACAGAAGCCTAAGGTCACGTTTACGATAGCTACAAGTTTGCTTAGAGTACACCGTGGGTGGACAGTATTTCCTTAGTGTAATGGATTTTTTTTACTGCAAACTGTCTTAAATTATCCTTTTTTAGAGTTGCGTTAGCTGGGCAGTTTTCCTATCATCACTCGACATCAAATTCAAACCTCTAAGAAAAAAAAAACCGAGTTACGTCACGTACCATCCGAATGTTACCACTATCCATACCAGTTTTAACCGAGAATGCATGCCGGCTTTGCGGAAAAGCGGACTGTGGCGCTGCTTCGAAAGACAACTTTACCGTTTTTGTGAAGCTTGAAAGGAACGCCTTTTTCCCGGTGATTGGTAGTTGATAGCGTAACGAAAGTCGTTGAATCGTAGAAATTAATTTCATTGTTTCACCGCAACGCGGGCGGAACCCGTGCAATTCTTCCGAATGGGCTGGTTTCGCCAGTCGGCTAACAAGTCGAAAGTTCTGCGCGAAAGTTGGGCTTAGATGTTGGAGATGTTTTGTGTCCGGTTTCGTGATTTCATGCTTTCGATTTCTTGCTATGCTGCAGGTTGGAATGATTATACTATTTTGGAAAAAAAATCAATTGAATACGATTTCTCCACTCTATTGAACAGAATCAAAATGTGTCTTTATTGAGATAATCAATGTATGTTGGATTTCTGATCTTTCATTCTAAAATTTTAAACATCTTCTGTAACATTTTAAAAACTCATTGAATGTAATAGATGGATGACAAGCGTATGTTAAAATAAGTTCCGATGAAGAAATCACCATCATCTGTCATACATAGTGTGTTTCAGTGCCATAAACTGTCTTATTATGTTATCATATCAATTCATTTTTGAAAAGAATATGTACACCGACCCAATAAGTATGGTGATTGGAATCTTCACTCCCTGCCTAAGTGTATCCGCACTCTTTCCTGTCTCTGGTTTATTGGTGTAACGCATTCACCTTCTCGTGGACAGCAGTCGAATGTGTAGCTCAATGTTGTTAAGCTCGATCCCTGGAACACATTCCTCGCCAACTAAGCTGAACACTCTGGAATACTTGCCTGGGATATGCATTTGATTGTAGCAAATGTTGCAGCAACGGTACGATTTCAATCCACCCGTGATGCTATGCCCTACTTGTGTCCACATCACCAGGTCACTCAAACACAAACACACATACACACGGAGGAAACCAATTCGCATGGTCGGTCGGGAAATAGCTTGTCAATATGAAATACCGATTGCAAATTGTCGTCGGTGAGCCAACGAATGAATATAAATTCAAATCAATTTGCATAACGAATCAGTTCGACATAATTAGCATAACTTGCCATTCGTCACACCGAGAGACATGCATTCGAACCAACTGTACCGTTGGCGACAGTGTTGCAGCGTGGACGGGTAGCTGCTTCTTCACCAACGAGAAGTGTGGGAAGAGCGGTCATCAGGAAGCTGGGGTGGTCGAGAAGAGCTATCAATTTCTTGGTTCCTTCCTGTTGTGAAAGCATTTGAAAGTATTGTCAGGGTGTGTTGGTGAGTGCACGTGCATGATTGTAGCTTGGCAGAAGGACACAACAATAACATGTTCCGTTCGGCGTACATCGTTCTAGAATGTTGTGCGATTTAGTAGGTTAAGAGGGCAGGAAACTCTCAACAATGATGGGTGTGGACAGGATCATAGCATGATGCACAACATAAATTGACTAACGTATGTAAATGGAAGTCGGTCCTTTCCGGTAGCACTGCACTCTGCAGATGATCAAAAATGAGTCAGTCGAAGAAAATAGTAATGGAGATTGAAGTTTCTGCGTGTAATATAGAAGAACAACAGCTCCTGCAGCGAGAAAATACGCACTAATATGGCAAAAAACTTATACTGTAAATAATTTGATATTACAAAGAAAAGATTGATTAATTTCAACGATCAAACGTTTTCACATTCGTTTCAAGCTCCAGTTTGATTGGTTTGATCAAATCTTGCTTCAATTTTGTTCGTTCTAAAAATCCAATTAATCGTTGGAAACACGGTCCCTTTACTAAGCTTGCGGTTTTACTGGTTATCCAATCATGCGAAGCGCTTGTTTTGTGATTCAAAGAACTCGTCTGATTGCAACCATATTACAAACCCTTTCCACCGCTCCGTAGTGTACGACGGCTTAATCAGAACCATTCAAAAATGCGATCCTTTTTTTCTCGAATCCTTCAACCCTACAAAAAAAAAAACAACTAAGGTTCTTATTAAGGAACTGTTTCAGAGCCTCGTCTTGCCCAAATTGCATGGGACGGTAAGTGAAACCCAGGAATGCATGCAAATTGGTTGCAAATCATCGTCGTTCTAGCTGAAACGAAATCTGGATGAAACATCCTTCCCTTTCTTTCCTTTTTTCGTTTCACCATGTGTAATGAAACAGGAATTGGTATGAAGGAGTATTGGATCTGAAGCGATTGATATGTTATTGTCTGCCCAAGCATCTGTGTGCATGTATGTAGGCAGTATGAGTGCACCCTTGAACGATTGAATTGCCATTCACGGATGTACACGAGTTTTTGGAAGAGATGTTTCATCTGCCACTTACAACCGAAGCGTACTCTTCTGCTGCCGGCTACGACGACAAGTCGTATCATTTAGGAAAAGTACAATGTAAACCCAATTCTCGTTGCTCCAGGTGCGGAGAACGGGGAGACGCGTTCGGAGGGATTTTGGCAAATGAAATTGCAATTTCTTACCTCCTTGCAGCGGAGGTGCTGCTTCAGGATATAAGGGATGCTCCGGGAAAGATGCAACACGTGCTTGTGCAGTGGAACTCATCTGTCGGGTTGCTGGTGAGGGAATTTCCATTAATTGGAAGCGTCTCTGCTGGGTAGTCGAATGTGGTTCATTCGGATGGAAAATGCCAGCTACACGAGTGCACGGGAGTTGAAATAGTTGTTTACACTTGGCTGAACACATTCGAACTGAAAAACGGTGGGAAGGAATCTCAATTCACCATCAATCGTATGATGTTTCCCCGTTTTTTGGGTGCGATGGCAAGTAGGACGATCTGATAAGTATGTTAATTGGCACGAGGTCTAACAGCAGCCTGATGTAAATCCAAATATTGCTTCGTTTCGTTTAACCGCAGTCGGTGAGAATGGAGATTTGTGAAATTAGAAAATTGGCTGCTAAAGAACTTCCGGTTGGCATGCATACATTGTTATGAATCAATCTGATGTGATGTTTATATTCCGAGAACGGTTCTTTATGAGCGAAATTAGCTAACGTAACGTGAAAAGTTTGTTCACCCATGTGGCTTGATGTCTGTTTTAAAATATCTATTCTAATTGTTGAAGAAAGAACAAGAAAGAACAAAGAACAAAGAATTAGAACTAGAATTCGAAAAATGTTTCGAATATTTTAATTTGAATTGATAAGAGGCTTTCGTATCGTCATTTCAAATCTTCCTAGAAAGTGTCATGTGTCAGAACGATCAAACGATTTTGTAGCTGTTAAAAGCATGAATCTCAGTTCCGTATAAAACACTGCTGCTCTGTGAATGTTCTAGTGTTGTTTAACTTGACGCTCGGATCGAATCGGAAGAATGTGGGCAAGTAACACAACATTAAAATTAAACCATAAAATGAGAACCTTGGAGAGTGAGAATAAAAAAAACTACAACATAATGGAGAAAACTGCAAATAAATGTGATTTACTGTCTGAGTAGGACAAATGCCTGTTTAGATGGTGTCAATTTAACGGTGCCCTAAAATATTATTTCATGCTTAACAATGTACATGTGCGCGTTCCTGTTTCGTTCTCTCTCCCTCTATTTTTCTCGTTTGTTTCGTTTTAGTCACCATTGCGTATGGAGCTGTATTCTTTGCTGTCGCTTTGTTGAAGCTTTAAGGATAGTAGATGAAAATGAAAGCTTTAATAATGATGGAATATTTATCTGAACGCTAAAGCTCAACTAATAAGGAGTGTAAAATCGTACGTTATATAAACAAACAAAAAGAATGGAGAAAATAATTGAGACTTTGTAAAAGTAAAAGTTTAGTTATATATATGAAACCATCGACAAACCTCTACAGAACAAGAAAGAACTACAGTGAAAGCAAACAGTAACAATAAATAATGAATGAGAAAAAGAGTGTTTTCGATTATGTTTGTGTGTGTGTGTAAGTTGAAACAGTTCTTCAGACAGCAAGAGGCTTCCGGAGCGAAGCAAAACTTGTTAAGTGGTTAAAGAAAGACCTAAGCAGAAATATAAATAAAATGGGTACCGGCTTCACTCGCTCGCTGACTAGAGCTGAAACAAAAACATTAACACACACATTCATACATTTAGAGTGATGGGTGGAGATGGAGGGAGTGGAGAAAGCGGAGAGCATTGATGAACACAGCCACCATCGAACCGGAAATCGATAACGCACCAACTTCTCGGTTCAGTGGTGATGGTATAAGGTTTCGCTTCGATAAAATTCTCTTCTTCTGTTCGCTTACTGTTGCAGCCACCAACTACATGAACAACCACTATCACTACTTATACTACTAGTACCACTACTACTACTACTACTACTACTACTATTGCTACTGCTATGGTTGGTACTACTTCTTTTACTGCTAGTACCGACTGTCCCTACCTTCGAGCGCAACCCTGTGGTGTCATAAAAGCTTGCCTCGTGTTAGCCCGGTCACTGACAGCGTAGTACCGATGGTGGAAATTTATTTTATGACTCTATCTTTTAGGAAGTTTGACATTGTTAGGGTAGGGCTGAGTGGCAGGAAGCGCGCCGATTGTTTGATGATTTACCCCGCAGGCTGTGAGGATCGTAGAAAGCGACAAAAAAAACGAACAAATTTTCGACGAAAAGAGAGACTGTCTTAACTGTCTTGGTTTTCTTTTTTCCTACGACTATTTTTATATTCGGAAGCAAACAACCGACGAAGGGAAGATAGTTACTTCCGTCAGAATGTTTTACGATCGGCGGGTGAAGTTTGTCTTGATATGTTTCATCGGTTCTCGCTTTCTCTTTCTCTCTCTCTCTCTCTCTCTCTCTCCCTCTCCCTCCCTCTCTCTTAATTGTGTGGCATGTTATGTGTATATCGTCCAGTAAAAGCAACCCATGGAAACTCTGCAAAACTGGGACAACTGCATCTCGTTGACCGTAGCCGTAGATGGGTTTGTTCGCGTCTAAGATGTGTTTCCAGTAAAAAGTGTGTTTTGGAGAAGAAAACTGCAACCAATCGACTGCAGTTTGCGTTTTAAGTCAAAGTGTTGTAAAACAATAATGATTATGGTATTCATCGATTTTAATGGAAAGCTTAATGCTATTTAAATTTTGATTTAATTGTTTTTAGTTCATTCATTTTGTCTCGTCTGCTAAATCCTTTTTGCCATGTTTTTTTTTCAATTATGATAAAATTAAGATGTTGCTTCAACTTCATCGAACACTGTGTAGCAGTTCAGTGGCTTCATTGCCCAACATTTATGCTCATCGTAGATTGCAGTGTTCTCTAACCATACATTTTTCCCCATTCTTAACCATAGCGTTGATGATAGTGCCTACGGAAGCGAGATTCAATTGTATCCCTCAAACATGAACGCTCCATCGTTGCATCAAAATATAAAAGCCCTTCGGAGCATCGTACGCAGTGCGTTCAAGTATAACGTTATCAGTCCCTCAATGGTGCGTCTGTGGAATGTTTTACAACTAACCATGTGTCGGGTTGCATCCGTACTCTGGATTGCTTGCAAACCCAAAAACAGTGGGCAGTCATCAACTTGATATGTCCTTTGAAGGTGCTCAGTTGTTCGTGCTGGAGCTGGGGCTTCAAGCTGATACTGTTTTTTTGCATGTTACTTCACCGAGCCTTTTATGAGGTAACAAAGCCAACACACAGGTGGGTTCGTTCGCACCTCCAGTGTGATGTAGGCTTACACAGATGAATATGCACCGAACTGAAAAAAGTGCATCCTTTTAGGAACAATCAAGAGCACAGCTTCCTAAACAATCAAGAGCACGAGCTTC
Source organism: Anopheles melas (assembly GCA_000473525.2). Lineage (NCBI taxonomy): Eukaryota > Metazoa > Arthropoda > Insecta > Diptera > Culicidae > Anopheles > Anopheles melas. The sequence continues at coordinate 15,272 of KI919348.1, read as the reverse complement.
CGTAAACTTTTTGTTACGTACTTAGACACCAACACCAGCTGTTGAAAAGGTACTCTGAAGCACTCGTTGTTGTGTTACACTGTCCGGCCGCATACATTGGATGTATTGGAAGTTCATCTTTCTGGACGGTGAGCTCCCGAAATGTAGCTATTGGTTAGAAACGACCGGGGCCTTTTCAAATGTTTGATGATGAGTGATGTTTCAAAAAAAAATCATCGAAAGAGTCGAAACAGTCGATCGTCAATGTGATTGATGAATAGAACTAGAACGCTGTGTTGGTTATGAAGGTTGTCAAAAAATTATGCTTAACTAGTTTCAAACTGCTGAAAACAAACAGTCGTTGTTTGAAATTTTTGAAAACAAGCTTTTAAAAAAGGAAAATGTATCATTTGTGAGCTGCCTGGTCTGTCAATATAGTTTATAGGTTTATATGATGAGCAAACGATTTAGTATTGCTTTGTTTCTACATGTGTGCGAGTTATTCTCAATAGCTCTTCATTCCAAAAGCTGTGCTCATTGAAAAAACTAATCGAAGCATTTGAAATTATAATAAATCAAACTCTAAACAAAAAAAAAGTAATATGATTGTGCAAACAAGTGGCATTGCATGCCAAGGACTAATGTGTCCCAAAACGGCTCATAACTTTTGTTAACACTCATATCGTATCCCTGCGACGAATGAAGAAAACGTTATCTTCGTTTCCCCTGGTGCCACATTTAGCTGATTTTGCTTAGCCCCTAAACGATTGCATGTTGTTTGCTGGCTAGGACCAAACCATCCCAAAGAATCATAAATCAAACATAATGCATGCATAAATGACGGCGCTAACGTTCGCTGCAGTTGCGTTAATAGAAAAAAAGCATCAACGTTGTTGTTGTTTTTGCCGTGCCTTGCCCAAGTGGGGCTTTCCTTGATGGTGTGCTAAGAAACGCTCAAGATAGGCAAATAGCTAGCTACACTATTGCTTGAAATTCATCCATTCTCCGTTCTCTTCCCATCGCACGTTAATGGTTGGTTAATGGTGGAAAGCTAACCAGCTCGTTCATTCTTTCGATAGGGCTGCCAGGGATGAGAAACTGCTCGTATATGCATGTACGGTTGACCCTTTAGTCTCGTAGCAGTGTCAGCGGGGATCGTTATTCCTCACACCTCAGTCCACCACCATTTTCCAACGTCTTACCCACAGACATTGTGGCAACCCCCCTGGTGGTGTTGCGGAAAGCGTGCATCATTGCGCGAGCAGTGTGGTTGCGCTATTGTTGATGCATTTTAGCACGCCAAACCGGTGACATTGCGACGGTAGGGCAGCGCCGATGTGAATCACAGGCTGGGATAAAATCGAGGCCAACAATGTCGCTCGATTGTCGCAAGGCCGTCGCCGTGGCGTTATGCAATAACACTGTGCGCCTGACGACTGTTTTGCTTCGGTGCGTTGGTAGATGTCATAAAGCATAGTGGGGAATGTTTTTCGAGCTTTTGAGCTAGATGTTGCGCTAAAAACTTGGTTTCCTCGTTTGGTTGTAGTGATGTTTATTTAAAAAATCTATAAATGTTATAAGAATACTAGTATTTTATGTTTCAAGAATGTCTTTGCAATATGAATTAAAAAAAATGAACCATGCTTACGCATGTTCAGCTGTTTGCGAGAAGAACATTGGTGCCTGTTTACTGCCACATCGCAAAGTTAATCAACTCTTTTGGTTCTTTTCATCGAACCGATGCTTTTGGTAAATACATTTCATTAAAGAATATAGCTTTAATTTTTACCTTGCTTACTCAACTTTTATCGCTTGTCGATCTGTTCGGCCAAGATGTATCTGCGCTTAGAAAGCACTAGTGTTATCACGGTCTGTTTTCTACCCTTTCCCAAGTACTAGCAACGCAATTCAATAGGATTTGATTTGCATCGGGGTTGAGATGTGTGGTATTTCTACTCACCCTTGGCATGACAGCGACCAAGCGACAGATCCAGTAGCGTAGTTCCACGCACGGTTTTAATCGATTGCAGATTATACCATGACCTACCACACACATACGGTTTGGCGTGTGCACGGACACACTCAGCACACGCATAAGCAGGGTACAGGGAAGGGTTGAAGCTGTTTAGTTTTTGCAATGTTGGCATTCATAGCATAGCGGTCGAATAGGTTAACGTTGTAAACTGTAAATGCTGCCGGCATAAGTGAAACAATCAGCCATATGAAGGTTCGTACCCATGTTGCACGATGTGTTATGCATTCGATTGACTATCGTGTTTGTTTGCTGTTGTCGTTGTTTCTTTTTACCTACGCTACTGGCTGCTGTTGACATGGAATGAAAATGACTTTATTCCGCACCGGCGCTGCACGTGACATGGTTGCCGAGAGAAGGCGGCAAGGCGGTTGGGGACACTTAGTCTACCTTTTAAGAGAAAATTGCGGCAGTGTGGCAATGTGGACTCGACCGGCCGGGAAGCGAATGAAGGGGAGAAATTAAGAGAGAGTTATGCAGGTTAACCATTATGCAAGCATACAGCATGTTGCTGTGCGATGAGATTCGTGCAGAACATGTAAATATTTAATAGCAATTAGCAGTGATTTTGTGAAATAACTTGTGTGCTATTATGATAGATAGGTCAAGATAGGTTAAAAGAGTTTTTCGTCATGTTAGTGTAACATCTTAATCTTAATGTAAATGGAGACGGAAACAAAGATAGATTGTTTTACTGAGTATTAGTAAAATATGAAAGTGTTATGAAAGAGTTTTATTTATTCCTCTACTATGGCGCTTGTATAGCCGTATAAGCATTATGGAGTTGTTAAAACTTTTATGGAACAAAAACGAATAGTAAAAAAAAACTGTGTTTTTATCTTTCAGTAGCATTCCCAAAACCACACGATAAAACAGGATACAAAACTGTTGAACTCTATCTCAAACGCGAAGGACCGTACCGCCGAAGGGATACATCCGAATGGCATCATCAGGAGGACATTAGAATAATCCAATTTATTCGTCCAATACCCGGGTTATGCACCGTGACGATAGACGATTCCTATCCTGAAGCACGATCGGATATCAGGTGACAATCTATCGTCAAACGGTACCGACAATCGTGCTTCATCCAATGCCTTCTGAGTTGCAGTTGCCTTTTCCGGTGCTGGACAGTGGCGATTCTATTTTTTTTACTTCCAATCTTCGTCGTCTCCTGCGATATGGTTAGACTGCATCTGCTTCACCAGAATCAACCACGCTTGAAACTTAACTATCAAAACTGTTCACACTCGTGTGTGTGTGTGTATGTGTGTGTGTTTTTTTGCTGTTCATTTCCATCCATATTGCCATGCTGGCCACCAGGAAGGCCCGCTCATTCCGGGCTTGATCCAATTTCCATCGTTGATGTGTGCAGCGCCTCGATTGCGCTGCAGTTGTAGAGAGCGCAGCCCAGCATGTCGGTGATGTTAAAGATTCCTCTCGTGATCGTGATGAGCAAACATCATCATGTGCCGGCTTGCGCTTGATGATGAAGCACATGTGTGTACGAACCTCTGCCGGTGTACCGTGCACGTAAATGAACAGAATTCTATTGCTCTGAGATTTGCTACAGCAGCAACGCCGGACAACCGAGGGCGAAAAAACGAGCTGCTAACTCAAAGTACCGGCCCAAGTGATATGATGAATGGTGTGTATGTGTTTGTGTGCTTCACTGACGTTATACCTTATGGCCGGTTGGGAATTGGTAGATCTCGCCAGTGCTTCAGTTTCGCTTTCGTTAACTCGAACTGAGCGGTAAATGAGCAAAAATTCGTTTGCAAATTTTGATTAGATTGGGAATTGGTGTGTCGTCTGTTCGACTTCCGATCGCAACGTAATAGTAGAGAAGTTCGTTGTGCAGATGATTTACGCTTCATGAATGGTTTGATGTAAAATTCTCAACATGATTTATAAAGTTTAATCACACATCAATGCTATGATAAAATATCCTTTAATCTGAAGTAGCTTTAAAGTGGTGCATCGAGACGCAACGTCTTTAAACGCAGACGCGAATCTTACATTTTACGACCTTGAAAATTCACTGTCAAAAACTATTTCACGACATTACCAAGCGCTCCTCAAACAGCAACATAACGGCATGGGAAAGTGATTATCATTTTCATGCTCAATAAAATCTGGTGTTACGAATGCGATAGAAAAATGCAAATAAAAGGTTACGAAGTTATTGTTATTGACACGTCGGTCTGACATACTTTTGCTCGTTTGGTTTCGGCGAGGAAGTCAATTGAAAACGAAAACGAAGCATTCGATGGTACGGGCGGTACGAAAAATGTGTCAAAACCGTTACAATCTCGTTGAAGTGTTGCTTCATTCATTCGTAATTCAATTAACACCAGCAAGAGGCAAAAACATACCATCTCCTGGTTTCGTGTTCAACTTTGTATTGGCGCCTACAGTACTGTGCCACATTTGAATGTGTTCCCGTTGAGTGTTACTTCCATGTGTTGATATGTTTACAAAATCAATAAACCGTCTCGTGGTGTGTCTGGGTCGATCGGGTAATGTAATGCTTCGATAAAGGGGTAAAAAAGGTTTCGTTATTGAATTCCCTTGCAGTTTAAAATGTGTTTGAGTGGTTGTGAGTGTGTTGAATTAATGACACGGGCAGTGGATACTGTTGGGAGTTGGGTGATTTGGAAAAAAATAAATTCCCCTTTACTTGGAGCTCATGATGTACTCTCATTTATTGACTACCGTACAAACTGAACGTTTTGAAGATTTTTGTTTCAATTTATGTAGAAGATATTCCCGTGAGGATTAAATTTATGCGATTGTCATAAAAAAAAACTATAATTCCCTTGCAAGTTTGCTTACAACTGCAGTTCAGAGAAAGGTTTGTGCAGCTAATTAAAATTCCTTTCGCATTTTTCCTGTCGTGCAGCAGTGCTAGCTTTGTTTTAATCGTGTTTTTTTCGCTCTCTCTCTCTCTATCCACTTGCAGGTTCGTGTGTTGCATCGTTACATGTCATCTCCGGCTTCAAATTTAACTTCCGCCAATAATGGGTTAGTATTGTGTTTGCAGTTTCCAAAACATGTGATAACCTTTGAAAGAGTTTCATAATACGACAGGCCTCAAAACAAAACTTCATGAAAGATTAAAAAATGCCATCAGATTAGTCACTTTACCGTTTCCTACAGCTTTGTTACTGCGGTGGTGGTGACCTTTGGGAGTCGTGACTCGGGCATAAAACGCTGCATGGTTTGGAGTAGAAAATTAGAATCTCAAGCGCATTGCCGAAATAAACTGTGCAAGGGCAATGAACAGTTTTGTTTTCTGCTATTGGAAACATGTTTTTGCAGGCATTGAATGGTTTGTTCACACAGCGCATTATAAATGATCGTGGCTACTGGAGATTTGTTCGAACTGTCGGTGTCCTATGTTTGGCGGAATCAAACCATTTAATATGCAAAAAAAAGATGATTTGAAATTCGTGATGCGAAATGCTTTTCGTGACGAATGACAATGAGTATACGGTAGCGTGGTATACGTTCGTTTGGCAGCATTTAACATTGTGATTCAGCAAATGTTGCTGTTGAGCGTTGAGATAAAAAACATTGATACAAATCGGTGATGGTGTTTATATTTATTTACAATTTAAAAAAAATCTAATTAAATGCAAACTGAATGTTTCAAATACTTATTGCCGCATCCAAACGCTCTTAGTATTATTTGTATAATTAATAAATATCAGATTTTTAATCTTATTTCACGCCCTTCAATCAACATAATATTCTAACTGCTACCCGATCGTATTCTTATCTATTGTACCATTGTGCCTTTTGAGACGAATATTCACACAAGCAGTGCACGCGTGGTTGTTAATTTGCTTCCCACTGAACTACTTAATATTCCAAGCAACGATGAACCATGAATGTTAGCATCACTTTTTTCTCAATATGCTATGGCCCTGCTTTTGTTGCGAATGTAAAATGTTTGAAAACGCTTGTATCTAGTTCTGGGATCGCTTCTGTCTTGTTAATTGATCAGCTTTTTTCACAGATTGTAATCGAGAAAATACGAGATTGTGAGCATCGTTTTATAGATATTACGGATATAACGCTGAGCTGATTTCCATTATTGACATGAAAAATTATGTTTGTTGGTTTGTTTCACCAAAGCTTAGACAAGAACAAAACTTGTGATAACAACTTGATTGCATCAGGCCACCGGTGTGAACGTCTGACTCGTATTAATCATTTGCGATAATTTGCAGTAAGCTAAAAAGCTTGTCGGATTTTTATTTGTGGCTTCATTTTTACGATCAAAATTAAGGCGGAGCAAACACATTCTGCTGGTGGATTTGTGTGCGCAATCGTACTCACTGGATTAAAATTGTTTCCAGTGAAAGTGAAAATAGAATTCGTCAGGCGATTCGACAGACAAGATTCTTCTTGCTTAGACCATAATACGCTAGCTGGGATTCGGGTTGGAAGTTTCGCTGAAACGCTTCGGGAGAGACTGTTGATCAACACTCTATTTAACACGCTATCTCGCTGGCTGTATTGTCACACAACTTCCACCCAACCTTGTTCCCTAACGTTTGCCACAGCTACAAGATGCCGCCGCCTACCCGAAAACCCGAGAACACATACTTATGCTGACGGGCCGTAAAATCGCAAAAATCTAATTATTCTTCGTATCGTGTATGTCTGTGTTTTTTGTTGTTGTATCGCTGGCTCCGTGGTAATTGCTGAACAGTACCGAAGAGGCTTCCATTGTGTCTTGCATCCCACCGAATCGCTGTCGATGTGGTGTGTGGCTCAACTGTATGCTGTGTGTGTAACGTGTGGAATCACGAGAGCGAAGCGGAAGCCTCGGGACATCCCGCGCGCGTCTGCCGAATTGGGGAAACATAATTAAGCCACTGCTTTTCCGACCCAATGCGGACGCGTTTTGTCGGGTGAGCCCTCCGGATCAGGGTGAATTCTTTCCGCTGCTTCCCGTTTTCCCCCGTATCGTACCACTGGCTCTCTTTCACCATCCGCTGGGACATTTTCGCGCTGTGGTAGTGGTGTTACGCTCGCTGATATCTCAAGGCGATATTAATTAACCAAACTTTCGGGAGCGCTTCGTGCGCGTTGGCAAACATCATCTTTCTTTGACCCTGACGCTCGCATGGATGGGTTCGTTGAAGGCGACTCGAAACTGTCGCCCGCTCGTTGCCGTGGCGCGTGTGTTCGAATCGTCGCGCCGCGCCGGTCGGGCGGGGAAAGGAAGCACAAAATTTAATTACTATCTTTATCTAAATTATGGCATTCAATCTCATTAGGCTAACGGACGGCGTCGTCGTTCGACACATGCTTAAACCGCTCGAGGAAAAGCGCTAGGAAAAGTGCTTCGCTAGGCAAACTTATACAAATGTTTGATCGGCAGAAATGTTTTCCCATCTCTGCATACAGCAGCTGGTGGACATCCATGGAGCATATTTCGTTTTCCCGTGGTGAATAAAATCACACCTTAAGGCTTAAGCGAAACCCGACTCCACTGCACCTTTTGGCACTGATTTTATACAGAGACAGGGTAATAATTGAACGTGTGCTAATTAAGTTGGCCGATCCTTTGTAAAGGCGTGCGATGGAAAACGGCAAGCCTCCGCCGGCGGTCGACACACTGGCCAGCAAAATGAGCTTCCGGTGCGGTCCAAGATGGAAATAAATATTACCTAATTTACAAAGACGCTTCTTGCGCTTCCCGGGACGCAGACGCGTGGCCTAAGAGGTGACGCAGTGCTTTCCGCTTTGTCAAACGACGACCGGCTGCAAATAAAAATCAAAAGCTCCCGGAACGCTGTGAACCCAATTGCTGGAGATAAGCGAAAGCGAATCCCGGGCGTAATCTTATTTCCGTCTCTGGAAGGACAAATGGTGCCAGTGTCTACTTTACGGTTGGTTGCCCTGCCTACGTCGTCTGTGTATTTACGTGTATATACATAAAGCGAGCCTTCCCGCTCCCGCCGCTATCCCCATTTGCCAGACCGACGAGCGCAATGAGCGCAACGAAAATGGCTCTGTCCCTTCGCGGTCCACTTCAATCTACTACTCATCACACCGCACCAAAACAACCCCCGGGCCCGGGGCAGCGATGTGAATCCGGAGGGACACATTTCTTTCCCATTGTGCTGCTGCTGGCTGGCTAGCTGGCTGGCTTGCTCAAACTGGCCTCGAGCGGAAGTGGAAAAATGTATGATAAATTTAATTAACATACATTTATCAGCGGCACCAGAAGAGACCTCCGCTGGGACGAACGACGAACACCCAGAGCGGATGTGGAACAGTGCGGATGTACATGTGTGTGTGTGTGTGTGTGTGTGTGTGTGTGTGTGTGTGTGTGTGTGTGTGTGTGTGTGTGTGTGTGTTTAACGTGTGTTTGTATGTGTATGTT
>KI919347.1:47812-67954 GCA_000473525.2 Anopheles melas | reverse complement strand
ATATATATATATATATATATATATAATTTTTGCAGCTTTTTACAAGCTTTTAAGTTGAAATTAATGACTTGAAGTAAAATAAATATTTTCAATGTTTGGGTAAACCAAAAACTTTATACCACAAAAACCCCTTACCTGTGCAATCAACACCTTTTTTGCTTCTTTCATGTTGATGTATCCATTAGTCGAGCATAAAATGGTTCGCGCGCACGGACACTTTCATGGTCGAACAGTTCGCTCATCGAACGAACTCATTCGAAGTGAAACCTAGTCAGGTCAATAAACGGCACCGTACACGATGCCACGCTTGCGCTCCCCTGCTCCATTTCGGCGTGTTACTGTTTAAGGCCACTAGCGTTGAAAATGCCGTACTTAATGACAGTCCAGTTCTGACGGTGATAAACAAGGGTAGGTGTGTTTCCTTTTTTTCTTCTTTTTGTTTGTGCGCAACGAGACAGGACGTTGAGGTGTTGTGTGTTGACATTCGGTACAACGCGTGGACGACTATTCATGCGACATTCAAATATGCAATTATCACCATTGCGTACGCGGATGTACTCGCTGTTGTGATAGTGGTTTACAACAAAACAAAGGCAAGACCAAAAACAACAGGAACAGGCACTAACGAATGAAATAATGCTACACGACACTTCCGTATACTAGCTTTACTTTTCTGCACTGACGAACAGTAGATGGATTTGGTATCCAAAATGGAACCTAACTGACACACCTTATGACGTATTTCATTCACGGCCGTTGAAATGTTACAGTTTGCGTACATTTCTGCAGTGTGATATATGTGCGCTTCAGTTTTGTTTTATTATATAAAAAACGTACTACACGATGTCCACAATATCTTCAGTTGCTACGTTTGCATACACGGAATCTATATTATGGGTTATCTTTTTTTATGCGTTTACTTGTTAGTATATGTTATGTTTACTTCGCTTTTTTGATGGTTGGCTTTTGATTAAGTTTTGTTTGGTTTTGTTTGGATGTTTGTTTGTTTGTTTGTTTAACGTTTTTAGTGATTATTTTGTCCGTGTACTTTATGTTGCTTTATTGTTTGACGTGATGTACTTTAAGGTTAGATGTTGCGATACCGTCCACACTAGTAATATGCCTTTCCGGTAAGCATTCCGCCTCTCCTGCAGGATCCATCGTTCAAGGTTATATTCGTATGCTATGCTTTTTAGTTTGCTTTATTAAAATGTTTTTCCCAATAAATATGCTTTCTGCTTCCTTTTTTTTTGGGCTTTTAGTTTCGCTTTCCCGTGTTTTAGTTTATCATGTTTGTCTTTTGTTTAGAGTTATTTTTTACGTGTTACGTGGTAGTGGTAGAGTTCTGTTTCCGCGTTCAGCGCGCTAGACGTTCCGATTAATATTGCACTAGATTAGATCCACTTATTGTATCGTATATGTTAGATGCGATTGCTCCTCCATTGCGGTCGGTACCGGCTACCGGCTGAATTGTGGCGTGGATCCCGTCCGATCGTCCCCGTGATCGCTTGGCACACTTTGCAGTCGTGTACGAGCCCGTGCTCGTCCATACTCTTCTCACAAAACCACTCACTCACGACCCAACGCGCACTTCGTGACGTCTTCCGTTTCTTCAAGCCGACACACACACACACACTCTTTTTCTCTCTACTGGTAAGCTCCGTGGCATCTTCTGTTACTGCCGCTACTGTTCCTATGCACCGTGCTAGGCGCTGCCACCGCCAGTATCGGCACCTCTTGCTACGGTTTGTATCAGTGCTGCTCGAACCCGAGCGATGTTTGCCGGTAACCGCAGCCTCCATACCCGTTTTCGGCGTCCGATGAGATTGTTTCTAAAAAAATTTGGCCGTCCACGTGCGTAACGATGCTGTTGCGCCCGGGTCGTCCTTGGCACTTCGTTGGATATTGTTATGTTCGCGCTAAGTTCCCCATCCTTGCCACCACGGAAGCTGTTCCCTCCTGCTGCTCCGTCCCTCTGCTCTACCTTACGATGGGCGGTAACGTCCTCGCTGGTGCTGTTGCTGTCGCTTCCGCTAGTTCCATTACGGCTAACCGCTACAACACTACGCCGGCGACGACGACGTCGCCCCAGGCGCTACTAACTGTGCTGCTCCACCAGACAGCTGATGGTGTCGGACGTAATTGCACCGCCACTACCGCCGGTGCCGCCGCCGCCGCCGCCACCACTGCCGCTGCCGCGTGCCTGCCAGCGGGACACGGGCGCATTCAGTGGGCGCGAGCGGCTAAAGTTGCCGCATCAATTGGCACCGTTGTAGTGTTTCGGCGAGTCCTTCGACACCATGTAGGTGGGGATGGCGTGGATCGGCGTGTCGCGTGCGAACGTGTACTGCGTCTTGGTTTGCGTGGACGTGCTGGAACCGCCGGAACTGGTGTGGGTAAGCGTCACCAGCACCGCCAGCACGCTGAACAGGGCGAGCGCGAGGAAGACGGTCATCACGATGCAGACGATGCGTTTGCGCTTCTTGGACGATTCGGTGTCGTCGTCGAAGCTGCTGCCCGCCAGCTTCTTGTCGGCAAACTTTCGCCGGCCCTTGCGCGACGCACCGAGCGACTTCTGGCGGTTCATCTGGTACGTCTTCATGATTACGCCGTAGTTGATGTCCATGATGTCCATCGGGATGGGGGAAATGTCCGTCGTCCGGCCGATGTCGTCCAGCATCAGGTTGGAGGACAGCTTGCGCGACGCCTTGTATATCTTGTCTGCTTCCTCCGGCGTGAAGGCCATGCTGTCCTTGCGGTACGGGCTGCCGGTCGCACTGATGATGGCCGGCGGCGGCGGCTCCAGATCGACGATGAAGCTCTTCGACTTTTTCGCTTTAAAGTTTTCCCGGGCATCCTGCCGCCCGTTCTTGTAGCGCAGCGAGTAGGACTTTTTCTGATCGAAGATGGGCGACTTCTGCGGCTTGAAGTCGTCCAGGAACGGCGGGTTCGGGCTGAGCAGGTGCGCGTTCGAGTGCTGGATGAGGGAGCGCCGAAAGCTGCCCCCGCCGCTCCCACCCACATAGGGCAGTGCCTGGTCGAGGCTGGTGGTGCTGTTCTTCTGGTTGTACTTCTTGCTGTTCTGCCGGCTGACAAAGTCCGAGAACGATTCGCCCTTCTTGTCCGTGCGGCTGTTGCTGCGCGACCGATAGATCTCATTCTCCAGCGACGCGTTGGCCGAGCTGAACTTTTTCGCTTCGCGCGGGCTCCGGTCCACCACCTCCGCCGGGATGTCGTCGCCGAGCGAGTGAAACTTCACCGAGTCCCGCCGGAGAAAGGCCGCATTGCGCTTCTGCTGATCGTTGAACGAGCGATGCATATGGCAGTTGCGCCGGTTGGCACTCACGTTGGGCGAGTGCTGGCGGTAGCTGGCCGCGGCAGCAGCGGCCGCCGCTGCCACCGTCAGCTCCTCATCCTCGTCCTCGCCTCCACCGCTGCTGACGCCGCCGCCACTGTCCTGCTTGACGAGGTACTCGCGCGGGTAGATATGCGTGTGCCGCACGCTGCTGTGCCGTATGATCGGTGCGGCCACTATCTCGTCCGGGTTGGAGCCGCCGCTGTTGCTGCGCGAATGGAACGAGGTGGCTTTGCGCAGCTGATGCATCGAGGGCGAGTAGACGTGCAGCGTGTCCGAGCGGCGAAACTGCTTCCGCGCGATGCTCCACGGATCCTCCACCTTGAGCGAGGTCGGTGAGGCTTCGCTGCGAAAGAACACCTTCGGGTCGGGCGAGTGCTTCTGCATCGAGATCGGGGACAGCCGCTCGACCGGGCTGTGGTGCACGATCAGGCTGTTGTCGAGCATGATCGGACTGCTCCCACCCGTAGCACTCCCGCTGCCACCTTCGTGGCTTCCACCAACGGAAGATCCACCACCGCCACCAGGGCCACCACCACCACCAGGTCCACCGGCTCCACCGCTGCCCGGCGAGTAGTTGTCGATGCGCATCGAAACAGTGCGATCGGCCGACTTCAGCTTCGGCGGGCGCTTCTTGCTGATCTCCATCATGTCGAGGATGGCCGGGTCCTGGTGCGTGCTTGCCGACACCTTCGCCATGATCGCTGGCCTGCGCTGCGCCCACGTCCCGCTCGCTGTCCGCGCCGGTGCGTTCTGGCCCCGGGGATACCTGCGTGTCGATGCTATTGCGGCCACTGGCTAGGCGCTGCTAGTACTGTGCGACAGTACTAGCGCGACCCTCGGATTACACGTGAAGAGGTGGCCGCCCTCGCAGCTAGACGGTTGCGCTTGGACTGGAGCGCCGGCCCCGTTACGGAACGCGAACGGAAACGGCACGGAAAACGGCCGGCCGGAAGGTACTCGGACAACACACACACACACACAACACAACAGCAGCCTTGCACGCGTTAGCCTCGGACCACGGTGGAGCTCACGAGCGGATCGACTGTCTAGCGCACGGCGGCAGTGAAGCAGCAGCAGCAGCAGCCACGGTGACACGTGCACCAGTGCAACCCAGCCAACCTGTACCGTAGCCGCTCGGAGCGCAACAACATCGGAATACGACCGTGGCACCGGCGGGAGAGACACTCATTTGGGAGGGTTGGGCCGGGGGCGCTTTGCTGCTCGCTCGCCCTACAGTATTACCAGCAGTGTCACAAACACGACTATCACTACGTATAGGGGTATGATTATTGTCACCATGCGGAACCGATTCTCAGTCACCACGGGCTAGAAAACGGGAGGAGCTGGTGTCTCGTTTCAAGCTGCCGCTGCTGCACTGAGAGGCACGTCCGGAGAAGCGTTGAAATGGCTGTGGCTCACTGTGCGACACTGTGACACTGGATAAGGATTTATCGTAGGCTGAGTGATACAAGCATGTGCTATGTGTTGAGGTGTCTTAACGGAGGAAGGTAAATCAAAATGAAGCGTTGAACCTTAAAACACTGTGCGTGAATACTGGAAGCAAAGCGCTGGAAAAAAGCAAAAAGTAATTAACCTTCACTGACGGCAATAACCTGGTATTATTATTATGAGTCCGCAGGACGATGATGCTGATGCTGGTGTTGGGCGATTGAGGCGGGTAATCGAGGCGGGCAATGGAAGTAGCAAACTAACTTTTATAATAAAGTTTTGCTTACACAAGTTCAGAAATTGGTAATGTACTAATCAAATTTCCTATCAACTTATGCTCTTATGAAGTGTTTTTGATGTGTTGTAAAAAACAGAAGATAATTCTTGATCGTTTTATAGAATGTATGCCTTTAGACCTTCAGATAAAGGCTATACTATACTATAACGAGACATAGTAAGTATCGCATTGTTAAACCATTTTGCAACAGGTAGGCACAAAAACAAGGCACTCGGAATCGACAGAATCGCAGCTGAACTGGTCAAGAATGGAGGTGCACAAACGAGATTCATAAAATTTGTTGCCGCGGAGTGGGATAGCGAGTCGATGCCTTGTGATTGGAATCTCGGCATTGTATACCCCAACGGCCTTTTGCTACCAAAGGTCTGCGCCAGGGGGACGGGCTTGTCTGTCTCCTATTCAACTTGGCGTTAGAGAAACCATGCAGGACTCCAGGTTAGAAACATCGGTAACCATCTTCTATGAGTCAACCCAGATCCTGGTATACGCTGGTGATATAGACATCGTTGGTCTGCGGCTCTCCTTTGTAGTAGAAGTCTACCGAGGGATCGAGCAGGCGGCAGAGAACTTCAGATTGCAAATAAACGAGGTAAAGACCAAACTAATGGTGGCAACATCAGCGACCCTACCAACATCTAATCCAAACTTACGTAGGCATGACGTACAGAGAGGTGAACGCACTTTTGAAATCGTCCTAGAATTCACCTATATCTGGTCAAAGGTCAACAACGACAGTAAGCATGGAAGCTGAGTTACGCGGAAGGATACTAGCTGCCAACCGGTCATTCTACAGCCTGAGAAATCAGTTCACTTCTAAGAACCTGTCGCGACGGACGAAGCTGGGATTATATGGTACCTGTATAGTACCGGTACTTATATACGCCTCTGAGACATGGACACCGCCCAAATCTGACGAAACCCTCTTGGCCGCGTTCGAGAGGAAGATGTTCAGAAGGATACTTGGTCCAGTATGTGTGGAAGGACAATGGAGGAGCCGCTATAATGACGAGCTATACGAGATGTACGGCGATCTCACTTTCGTGCAGCGTATCAAGCTCGCCAGGCTCCGGTGGGCTGGCCATGTTGTACGCATGGAAACGAACAACTCAACCGGTAAAGTCTTTTTAGGCCGTCCACAAGGACAGACGAGGCGTGGTAGGCCCAAATTGAGGTGGTCAGATGGTGTGGAGGTGTCCGCTATTAAGGCCGGGATAACGAATTGACAGACGAAAGCGCGAGACTTAGAGCGGTTTCAGACACTCCTGAGGCAGGCCAAGACCACCAAGCGGTTCTAGCGCCGGGTAAGTCAGTAAGTAATCCTTCAGCTCTTCTGTCACTGCTTGAAGCACTTGTCATCGACCAATATTTTATCTATACTGAACACAGGTGTTCAACAGCTACATAATGCAGACAATCAAATTACAACGGGCTACATTTATGCTTGCCTTATCAAACTGTGACACATGAATTTGTCTGGCTCGTCAAAGAATAAGAGCTAGGTAATTTTTGTAGGAGTGATCGATTTGTGATAATCAATCATCGCTACAGCCAGCACGAGAAAGAGTGTGAACGCAATTCTAAGTCTGTGGCATTTTCGATAATGAGGGTATTCTTCTTCTTTGGCACAACAACCGCTGTCGGTCAAGGCCTGCCTGTACCCACTAGTGAAGTGAGCTTGGCTTTCAGTGACTTATTGTTACCATAGCAGGATAGTCAGTCCTTCGTATGGAGACGCGGTCTATTCGGGACTTGAACCCATGATGGGCATGTTGTTACGTCGTACGAGTTGACGACTGTACCACCAGACCGGCAATGAGGGTATTATATGATCATAAATCAATCGTTAAAAATATTTTAATAAATCGAAGAGGCTGTTTTAATGGTAGTTTTACCCACTCATTTGTCTGGTGTTGCAAGAAGACGCTCTCTGACAATTACATCAAAGAAGAATGCCTAATGCAATTGTCGTTTGTACAAATACTGAGTGTTTTAGTTTCATTCGTGTATAATCCAGCTTATGGCCCATTTTATGGTAAAAATTAAACAAGCTACAATTTTCAGCCTATGTCATAGGATTTTTTTCATACCCAACGTTAAACGTTAATAAAGCCAAGAAAGGACTGATGGAACTAAAAAATCATAATTTTGGGGCATGTTCGCGTTGCTTTAAATAAACCGGAACACCGTACAGTGCACGTGCACAAACACATGTCTTCATAAAGGAAACGAATTTATGTTTAAGGGTAAAAGCATGATGTTGCATAAATCAACACACGATGGAAGCAGAATGCATTCGATCGACCGGCAAAATGGAACGGAAACAGAAACGGAGGAACCAGAAAGACTCCGGGAAAAATGGTGAACCAACAGGATGCACAGCAAACCAAAACGCTAGCTTTTTAAGGTACCGGCTGGAGCTGGCTGCACTGTCATGGCATGGATTATCTTACTCGGTTGCCTGGCATGCTGGTACTTTTACTGCTCCGTTTTCTTTTCCTTCAGTTGCGGCTGTCATATCGTAAAGATTACCGTAGCACGAGGCGCTTTCTATGACAAGTCGTTATCGATAAAAAGTGGGATTTACCATTTCATCACGGTATATGATATGATAGAGCCCGTATTTAGCATTTCCCATCCCCTACCCACGCGTGGGAGGTAGTGCAGTGGTTGCAAATGGTCCGCAAAGACGTTTTGGGGAAGACATAATTTATGAATATGATTCTGAGGGAGGGTGATGCTTTTGCACGAGTTGTTGTCCCCATAAGACCATTAGCAAACGGGTAAGGTTGTAAAATAAACCAAAAAATGGCAAGCGGTCGTAAATCGAGCTTAAGACGGTTGATTAGCATGTAGAGTTGATTGCAGTATTTCGTGAAAACCCTCAAATCGTGGCCTATTTTATTCATTTTCTGGACGGTTTAGTGAAAAATTCATTAAAATAATTGAGTATTTACGGGCGTCCTACAGCTAGCCACTCATTCATACTCCTCAACGAAAGTCATACCTTCTCTTGCGTCACAGCATTAATGATAAAAGAAAAAAAAACATGTTGGCTTACATATACACAGAGCTACCATCACATTGCACGTGCAGTCTTTTCAATAAGTAATGGACTATACCGGGCACATATGAATGCAAGATCCTTGCCAGCTGCAGTGTGTATGTGAGTGCAGTCGAGGTTAAGATCTTTGACAATGCAGTAACGTACCGTTTGGTATTTCGCTATCCCCAACGCTTGTGGGTTACAACCTTATCGTGCATCGTTTAATACTCAGAGAGAGAGAGAGAGTGAGAGAGAGAGAGAGAGAGAGAGAGAGAGAGAGAGAGAGAAAGTGAGAGAGAGTGTTTGTAGTGTGCAATCAGACAGCCACCGAATTACCGAAGCCCGAACGACGGGGCACCCGTGTGGTCTGTGGCATCGGTGGTTTTCCTCCCCCGAGGGTGGCACCAAACACTACGTTCTTGCCAGTGCCACTTTTATGCCCAAGCGTAAAGAAACAATGAAACAGTTTGCAGCACGACAATGACGAGCCGGAGCCCGTTTATTGATATTACGTAAATCGCATAGTTCACCTAAATTCAATTTTGAGGCTGATAAAGTTCAACAAAAGCTATTTCCCTCTAGTCACACCGCAACGGGTGCTGCCCGTGCTTGCAGAGCGGGCGGACCGAAAGCGGAACCGTACACGTACCACCAAGGCGAGCCGCATAGTTTCGGCTGCCGTGCATGGCAAAGGAGGAGTGACTTATCGTTGGAGGCTATAAAACCGAACGAGCAGCCTCCTTGTGCTGCAACCAGGTTGCGAACATTGGCTCGGAGACATCGTGCACACGCTTTCTTTGGCGGAACGGAAAGCATTGTGCGTTAGGGGCCTTGTGTTTGTTCAGGGAAAGGAAGATTTGCGTTGGCGAACAATCTGTTACTCGGCACTTGTTGGCTTCTGATGCTCGGAATCGATAGCACCATGTGGTTGGTACATTGTAATGCGGGATAAAAGGTTGTATGAAATATTGTTTGCAGTGCATAGAAAAAAAGAATCTTAATGTTTCTATGCTCATAATGGTTATATCGTGGATAATCGATGAATATGAAAGCATAGTGACGTATGGTAACATATTTGCGCTACAACCACTCAGTTTGCTCATGTAATAGAGCACGTCTTGCGGCAGAAATAGAACTATGATATTTATTCGGCAAAATCGTTTTAATCTATTTAATAATTAACAAGGTATGACATGTTAATTTAGAAATCAGCATTAGCGTCGGGGAGAAGAAAGGCTATTCGTCAACACTCAAAATTAATAAAATGCGCTAGGAAGAATTATCGGCTTGTTAGGAGGAATTATTCGAAAAATTATTAGCTTGGCCAATTTAGTAATAAATTCTAGCAATAACAAAAAAAACATAGGGGAAGTCAGGGTTGGTTCGACACTGTGGGTAAGTTCGACACCTTGCCGTTATAGTATTCATAAAACTTTTTGAAGAAAAAAATTTGTTCACACTATTTATATCAACTATTTCGAATATTCGAGTCACATTTCACTGATCAGAAACCTGCTAATTGTCAAAAAACAACAAATTAAACAGATGGTGGTTCTGATTGATAGCTGATGTAAATTTTTACTTTTGGGACTTAAGGATTTGTGGCGTTAATTTAACAAAATTATATTTTCTACTTATTTGTAGCATGTTAACTTTTTTTTATTTCACAATTTGAAAGTGCCTTTATTTTACACAGATGTCCCTTAACTATGTACGACAAACGTAATGATCAAGCTGAGCAAACGCGCAATTATAAATACTTTAGAAGCTTTAAAACTCAGGATGTCAACAAACCACCTTCATAATTATTGAATTTAGCTATCATTCATAGAACGTTTGACAAACTCGGACTCAAAACATGTACTTAATATATGGTTTAGGTTTATTAAAATTAAAATAGTTATGGCTTTGACCGTATTTTAGGCTTAACTTATTGTAGGCCGGTTTAGGCTTAACTGAAGAAAGAATAAAGTCGCTGGTATGGAATAACATTAACCGATGTTCGACTTTTGGCTTTCGAGTTGGCAGAGAAAAATAAAATTGAACACGCTTCGATTTTATAAAAAAAAAGAAGAATATTACTGGAAGATACTGGCTGCCAGGTTATTTTTTAAAGGAATCTTAACCATTCATTCATTTGTAAACCAGATGCTATCGCCGCAGCTTCTACTATATGGAGTCTGGTCCGATGCTATTTGTAATGCAATATTTGTTCTTGCTAGTAGCTTCATTTCTTTCGCATATTTCAATAATGTTTTCTGTTATTCTTAAAAATGGTATGAAATACTTTGTTGAACTACAATGAAAAACAACTGACCACCAGAGTTTGTTATTTAAAAAGCTATAACCAATGTGTCGTAATTACCCCACAAGGTGTCGATTTTACCCCATCATGGTGTCGATCTTACCCGCACTGCAGTCGTGAAGCAAGTCGTGAAGCAATCGTGAAACAAACAAAATCAATCACCAACAGTAGTTTCTTGCAAGATAGTACATAGTGAATCAAAGAATCTTGTTCGATGTCTACTTGTAAGTTTACATTGGCAAAAGTATTGCAATCAGGGGAAAACCTTAAGGTGTCGAATCTACCAGTTCCCCTAATAAATCAAAAATATGGGCGTTACCGCACTTCAATTATTTACGCACTCTAACGTTAAACAAGACAACCTGCGTAGAATATTCTTATAAAATTACCACAAGCTACAGTAATAATATGTTCGATGTAATTTTATTTGCATTTGGCACCATCGTACCGTTGCAAGAAAATACTTCAAAGGCGTTCAAGTTCATAATCACAAACCTTAGTTTCTGTCAACTGTAACCTACAGAAGAAAGTATAATGAATGGCATCCGCCGGGCAGACGCACCGGAAGCCAGGGGCAAAAGTTTTAATGTAAAAAGTTAAATGAAATGATGGGGACGAATTAATAAAAGCTCGCAACACAATGCGCACACACCCGTGTCAATGGTTTGAAGTCCGCTTAAAGATTGAGTCGTCTAACTTCTCCTCTTCTTTACTTGAAACATTGCTGACCAGTGCGTCGCAAAAGATTTGTGACGCTGTTTATCCATTCGCTGAGCCGAAACTCTACAAAGCGTCCGGAAAACAATTTGAATCTTTTGGCGAGATTTATTTACTGGTTAGCGCATGACGGGCCCGAAGGGCTGCTTGAGGTTTGCATTGATGAATGGATTTTTGATTGAATTTAATTGAGAACAAGTTTTACTCTGAATGTGGGTCGTCTATTGTTGACAAATGGGGCTGGTTTAGGATAAGGGGAAGGGTATGGATGGGCTAAACGGAGCCACACAGCGACAATGATAAATGTCTTTGGCGATAGTGACTGTCTCAAGGATCTTGAATTCACCGGCAGAACTGCTCAAAGTCGTTATGTTTTATATTTCATCTCATCAAAAACGGGTTCGAACCTTTTATTGCGTTCTTATTTAGTAACGGGAGGGATGTAGAAAACCGCGCGTAATGAGCTTACAGCTTTTGCGAGGGATCGAATGTCAAGTTGTGATTATGTCAAGCCTATCAAACATTCGCACTCGTTCTGGCGCTTTAGGCCATTAGTTGCCATTAAATATTTAAGTGCAAATAAATAAATTCGGTAAAAGTTTCAAGCTTCAAACGAGTCGAGATGACAGACGGCAGGCGGAAGGCGCACGAAGATACATCATTGTTAAAACAAGCATCCGTCCACTATGCTTGTGGGACTGCGGCCGTTAGATGAACGAGCCGGTAATGACGTTGTCACGGGGTGATGGCAACGGGTACAACTAATGGACCGGTAGGCACTGGTGGTGAAAACCCATGTCAACAAGCGATGCCCAAAAGCTGGCAATGCTGGCCTTAAATTGTGGTCCCGAGTGTTATCGTGTCAGCGGGCCACCCCATTTCCGGATCAGGCTGTCGGGATGGTATCGGCCGTCGGACCTGACATGACTGATGGCTTCCCATCGAACGAACGGTTCGGCGCGAGCGTTTGTTTGTAGTTCATTTATCTTTAAATTGAATCCAAAAGCGTAGGAACGGATGAGATTAGCCAAGGTGAATGAGGAACCTACAGTGCCTGCTACAGCAATGGTCATGTTCGAACGGACCAAATTGGCAGACGATGAACGGGTATCAGCGTTACAAGATTTGGTGTTTTGCTAATGACGAGATCCACTTAGACGATTTGTAGGAGCGATGGAAAGCTTGCGGAAATAACATTAGCAAATGGGTTTTGAACTTGGTTGAAATTAAGCATTTGGATTCTAAGTTTAAGTTCTATTTCATCATCTATCAAATGGGTGTAGTATTCATGGTAACACTTTTTCTGATGATAGTTTGTAAATTATTTCATTGTCTGTTTATTGTCTGCAGTTTCTGAGCTGTGGTCGAAACCACCTTCAGAATGTTTGAAGCTAAGATGTATTTAGTGTAAATTGTAAATAGCTCAAGTAATTAAGCTTATCGTTCAAACAAATGGACGAATCGTTTGGTGAACGGTTCAATGGCACATTGAAATGATGGTTTAAGCTCGTTTCCGCTCTTTCCCTATTCAATCGAGCAGTTATTAGCATTACAGTTAGAGTGTAACGCAGTGTTCGATAGTTTTCAATTGCAACGCAAACAAACGGCCCCAAAAAGCCAGAAGCGGAGGAAGCAACGCAATTTGTGTGTATGTTTCAGTGCTCGCAGTTCGACTAAGGTTCGGAAATGTGTTCTTTGAAACGTTAGCACAGAACTGGATGCTCGCAACAACAGCAAACAGGAAAAAATATAAGCCACTGAAGCTAGAGCCGGAAGTTGTTCTGCAGATGCAACTGCTAGCCAGACGGAACGATAAATATCTGCCAGATTCATTTGCTTCTTGCGGGCAAATGGATTCTGTTTGTTATATGAGCAATATTTCTTTCCGGTTCCGGTGAAATCTTGCCGTGTAAGAGCGCCCTGCACTTGCTGCCAGCTGTACAACACTTATCAATAACAGCGCTTTCCGTTTCATTAATGGATCGTGGTAACGGCACGGAACGCAAGGAGAAACGAGCCGCAAGCATTTAATGTTTCAAGTGTATTTCAATACGGTTCGTGGGATTTTTACTCATCGTAGTTATGTTCTGTGTGTTCAAGGAAGAACGTCAAGATGGCTCTTATTTTGTTTTGTATTTACGAAAAACTTACATTTACGAAAAAGACTTAATAACATGCCCATTGTGGGTTCGAGCCACGTATAGACCTACCTTTAACTCCGATTACGTGGTTCTAAATAAGTTTCGAAAGCCTATTTAGGTTGGCAAGACCGCATGGTTCGTAACGCCGTAAAGAAGAAGAAGAAAAATTTCCGATTCCTTTAAATGAAACATCCTTCTCCATTATTTCTTCTCAACCAAGATGCGTGTGGATTCCCTTGATTTGTTATCAAAACAACAAGTACAGTGGGATAAAGGATGAACAACAACATCAACAATTTTTAAACAGCAACTTTAACGTGTTAGCTCTATGCTTCGCCAGCATCATTTTCCCATCGTTAGTATATTTAAAACAAAATTGGTTCAAACAAAAACAGTTGTTTGCGTCATTTGATGTTAACTTTTCCATTTTTTTTATCGCACGAATTCCCACAAATATTTAAATAGAATATTGTTACGCTGTAATCTCCCATGGGTGGGCACGTTAAAAGAAGTGTTTTCCATTCAGCAAACGATTGCTATAAATCACATGTCAAAGCGGTATGTGTAAGCAGTTGCTAACGTCGCTCGAAAAACGTGCCAAAGTGTCACTTACGAACCATCGTCGATTTGAAGTTTGCCGTACACCAGGGGAATAAAATACGTGTCAAAAGTTAAAAAAGGAAAACAGAGCATGGTACGAAACGTTATGCATTGCATCATTGAATCGAAAGCAACACACGCGAAAAGTGTTTCCGTTGAGTTTAGTCTAATACATTTTATTTGAGCACTCGCACAAAAGCGCTGCTTTTGGTGAATGTTGTTTATTTGACTGTTCCGAGTGTTGGATGATGTATATGTTCAAATATTTTTTTCGATTTACTTAGACAAGTAGCATATAACAATATGTTCATTTTTTGCGATTTACATAGACGAGTAACAAGTAGTAGAGTTAGAGATTAAAAGGTACCAGACAAAACACCTGCATCATACAAGACAAAAGCACGTTTATTAACGGTATTCTATTTGAAACAATAAATTATACAAATGAACTTGGGCGGTCTTCCGAATCTGTCATTGTGATTGTGCAGGAAAACGTGCTTAAAAGTTTAACGCTTCAAAGCAGCAAGTTGAACAGGTACGACAAAAGTAAAGGATCAAGAGATACTCATTTTTACACGTTTGCGTTGAAAATTATAGAAGGGAGTGAAGCGAAAATAAGCCCGAGTGTCCTCCATGTTTTCCCAGTAATACTCATAGGTCGGTTTTTGGATAAGACGGGCTGGATGGAAGGGAATGGTTCGTGACAGGCTGGAACCGTACCAAAAAGATCAAATGGAAAGGAATTTTAAGACGGTATTCTTTTCAAAGAGTGAAAAAGTTTCCCCGAAGGTAATTATTTGATAAAGTAAGTGGTGACACTGGGGAAGGTAGCAAATGACAGTACGGGAATAAAAAAGAGAAAACAAAAAAAAAAGGAAAAGAACCATAATGGGCTGAAGGGCTTCGAGTGGAACGGACAGCAGTGAGAGGAAAGAAAAAAAATAATGGTAAGAATTTTGTTTCGCAGAAAATGGCTCTGTAATTAAATTATATCAAAGAACGGCTTGAACGCATAGCAAAGTGAGTGAAGGTGTTGGCATATTTTTAGGTCGATTTAATTGCAATCATCCGCAACAATTAGACACAACATAATTACCGATAATTGCACAAGGTGTATAGAAGTGACCATGACAAGTGTGCCAGTGGCCATGAAAAAGAGATCAAGAAATTACAGTTGTACATATTGTACATGGAGCATAGAGGGACAAAGATGGTGGAATTGCCTTTGAATGATAAATCTCCTGACAAATTGTTATTGATGAGCAGCAACAGCTCAGTGAAGTCTTTTTTTGTCGCGATTCACATCATTCAAAGTCGCTCGGGTATCATTATATGATGCAGAGAACCGCAATAAGGACAGTATAGCTCGAAAAAATAATCATTCATGTTAGATAAGGACACGTGTTACGATTTTAGCTTCGTTTCAAATCTCGTCAGTGTCAACAACTCCCAACGGAAAACTCAGTATTAGTACGTGACATAAAGCAAACAACGAAAATTGAGCTATTGCTATTTCTGATGGTTGCTTCGACTTCCGGATTGTAATTTGTGGCTAAATATAATCTGGAAAACTTTAGCTTGAAACATATATAGGACAATGCACAACGAATGTATTTTTATAGAAAAAGAATAAGCAATTAAATAATATTTTATAAAATATAACGAAACTTTGTTACGGCTCAACACTTTTGGTTTCTCATATATTTTTGGATCATTCCCACATATATGTTTGGTATCGTTCTATTGGACATCAAATCCGATTTAACCTAAAAAAAAATAAGCCCTGTAAAAGATGTTATCTTCTACTGACGATTTGGAATTAATTTACAGGTTTAGCAGAGACCGAACGATTGAACGATTGATCCGATCAAATGATCCGGATCATTTTAATAAATGAACCGGAACTGAGCCGGTACTTAAAAAGATCCAAACCTTTATTGCTACCTTTTTCTGGTGCACCCTTCATTATACTCTCATTGTTACAATCATATGAGTGACATGTACTACGCTTTTTCATTAAACAAATAGCATATTTAAACTTTGAAATTCCTTTAAATTGCACAACCATCATCTCCAATCTTAGTTTAACCATGAGCCGTACGGAATGGTTTTGAAGTTAGCTGGTATGTCCGTTCATGCGGTTCCTACATGAAACGAAGATGTCCTTATGACTAAGCAGCTCGCCGATCATGTATCCGTTACAATCACCAACGATTCCCATTAATAAAAACGAAAAACGAAAAAACGTTCTTAATATGAACTCTACAATTGTAAACCATGTTCCTAAAATCCTGCCTTGCTTTGAACTCTAAAGTCTATTGAAAGTGGAAAAAATGATTCCAAGCTCATATAATCCATGTTTTTGGGGCAGTTTAGTAGGGTGGAATATAATGGACAAAAACAAGAATAAAATAGTTTTAAAATTTAACAAGGCTCATTAAAAGATAAAAAATAATATAAAATATATAACTCCCATCCCGTAGGTAGAAATGGTTCAAATATGGTGAATAAATGTATCAAAGGTCGCTGTAGAAGCAAAAAGCATTTCAAGCAAATTTTCTAGAACACTGTCCTCTGGCGTTGCAGATTGCTTTCGAAACATAATCCAACTCCCGGCTCTGCACTGTTGCCGAGAGAACTCCTGCACTGTGCAGCTGTGCCCCCAACGATACACGAGCACGAGAGAGCGTGTGATTGGCATATGAGTGAGGCCGATCTGTGAGTGTTTGTAAGATTGTATAAACACTAATCAAGCGCAAGCGGATGTGTGCAGAGGGCATGGCTTTCTGTTTCCTTCTCAACTTTGCCAGTGTGTAGGTAACGATGCTATTAATAGCATTAATATCTACCAGCAGTGGTTTTTTCCAATCTCTTCTCGCCAGAGAGGGTTGGGAGATCGGTGCGTCGTGACTTGTCCCGTAACTTTCCCCATCTGTACTATGCATGCAGTTTCAATCCACTGCAATACATTCGACCAAGCTTGCCCTTCACAATTACAACGGCTGATGCTGACGTACGTGTGTACGACCTGACGTAGGCCGAACGATTCTCCGCTACGCGCTCTTTCCCACGGGCGCACCGTCGACGAGTTTATGGAAGAAACCTCAGGATGACGTCCGCCCGTTAGTTCCGGAATAGTGATGGCTGTGGTTTGGGTGTGTTTTCACAATTTTCGTCGATTACAGTCTGTCACTGGTGATGGTAGTGTGTCAATTCCCCACCACAGCCCTACGGTCGGCACAAGGTGTGTTTGTGTGCAACGTCATGTTTCATTTTGCCCAACTTTTCACTGAATGCGGTGCAGCATTCACTAGGGGTACACAGGGTATCGGGTACCGGTTGCATCTCATGGTCAATGCTTATGCAAACCGGGTGAAAGCCTTGGCGTAAACCTAGCGTACAACGGTTCCAGAAAAGTGTGTCAGATGTAGATCAATAAACGACCACTCAGTTTGCTGTGAGCGGAAACCACTGGAAGCCGGGTGGATGGATCTCTGTACCAGACCCTGCTAGCTTCAAATAGCGATGAGGATAATACGGTATGAAAGGGAGAGAAAATAAGAACCGAAGGAAAGAACGATATCCTGACGAGTCCTTGGATGAGCTTTCTTGTATGACAACCCGCCCTTTAGAAAACGTTTACCCCGAGGGGGATCTGTCAATGGCTGTTTCCGAAATTGCCTCGGATTGGCAACGGCGGGGTTTTTATAGATCCAGCTGTCACTGTAGCACACGGACGTGTATTATGGAGGTGTGGTTCTATTACTTCAAAATATAATATAAGGTTACGTTACAAAACGGGAAATTTATTGAAATTTATTGAACGTAACCTCAAATGTGTACAAAAAAATGTTATGAGCAATAGCAATAAATAGGTACAATGAAACTAGTAAACTCCGCATCACAATGATTGGGCTAACCGGCCTGATGCGGTAATGTGCATTTTACCTTTTCCATCTAGCAAACTGCTGCCACAAGATAGCCACCATTGCTGGAAAGATTGAAGAACGATGTTACGATACCCGTTCTTACCGCATGCTGTACGAAACTACACGAGAAGAGAAAAATCTGACAACTGCAGCATCAACCGATGAGGATGGTTATGAAATCCTACACTCTGTACTATTGCTAAATAACTCGCTACCGCCTGAATCCGCCTATACCGCACCGTTCGACATGCGCCACGGTATGATGACGATGATTGAATGAAATTGCATTTTTACTAATGGAAATGTTTTTGCCTGACTAGCTGAAATAGGTGAATGTGCTGTGGCAGAAGTGCGATGCATCGTGTGGTTATGCTTTTTTTGTTTGCACATGAAAAACATCACCCAAGAATTGAGGTTCTTTTTTTTCTTCCGCTCTCGCATGCGCCACGCGTCCTGTCAAGAGTTGCAGCACAGTCAGCAAAAATGTTTACCATGCAGAAGGCAATGGACGAAGTTTTATTGTTCACACTGGCAGAGCGGGAAAACAAAACGCAGCGGAAAAATGAACAAACGTCTTGGGTAAATGTTTTTGATGTGATTGCGAACGGGGCGAATGTTTGCTAAAGGGGGTAGAAGGACAGTAATACCAAATGCCGAGCAGCGCGAAAGAAGCAGAGAGAAAGATATGTTTGATGGTAAACGAAAGCAGAGCTATGTTAAGGCACGTTTTTTGTACCCTTTACTGATTGAGTGTTTTGAGCACTAAGAAGAAGAAGAAGACAAAGCAACGCATTACATTCATTGCGCAAATGTGGTTTTTACTGTAAATTTGCTGATCAAGTGCTTTTTTTGTTAGAACGTTGATTAATGTAGATAGGATATGTCGTGGGAACGTCATTCCATGCGATTTTAATTATACGCATTGATCGTTTCATCGTTCATACGTTCGTCACATCGAACCAAAACCAAAGCTGTTTGGAGTAGGTGTGATACCGTATATAGCGGGGTAGATTATGTTGTATCATATACGATCAGAAAATGTAATATTTTTTAAATATAAAGCACTATATATTCTGATCTAAACTACTCCAAACATCATCTGCTCATAGAAACGTATTTGACATTTATGTGGTTTCCAATATTCAACAGAAATCCAATATTTCTTTGAATGAATGTTCAAGCATTGGACTCAGCTATAAACTTAATCTTTAAAGCTGCAAACTTTTACACATTACTTTATGTAGGCTTATAATAAATTCACCATCCAACCACTACTCTAAAGCTGTTGCCCATTAGGAATTTCTCTATGCTAAGGATGTGGAATTGAGATTCAAATATGGTACAGCTGACATTAAGCAGGATATACTTCATACACGTGGGTACACTTACAGCAAAAAGTTAGTTAAAAGGACTTGCAAAATCAATCTCAACAGCACGGGCGACAATGTGTGGCCAACACTACACCATTGACAGTGAGGCTAAATCTCGAACCGAAAAGTATTTACGGTGTGGTAAACAAAGTGTTTAAAACGAGCACCGCCAACTAAACCGGAAAGGCTTTGGACGAAGACAAAGAATGTGACAAGTATCGTAGCCTATTTTATCATTTTTTAAGCGCACAAAACAAGAAGATGATACAAGACGGCATTGTAGATGTAGATGTAAGGCATGTGCTAAGCAGAACGACCCAGTTTCGACACATGCCATGGAAAGTGTAGGGTGTGGATTAGAGCAGCTTCGGTACACTCGATGTTGTTGTGCACGAAGATGTAAATTATTAGAAAAGTAAGATGTAAATAAAGTCCTCCAGAATATTTGTCGTTCACTTAGGATAGGTTTGCTGTATACATTTGTGCGTTAGAAATGGATTGATTTTTTATTGTTTTCATGAATGAAGATGTTGCTTTGTATTCTTCTTTATATTGTGCAACCATGTGAAATAAAAGTTCAAAACATTCAATAAATTGCTAACATGACGCCTAAAATTGAATCGTTTTGAATACAAAACAAAAAATCAAAAGGAAAGTTTCTTGGTCGAACAGCAAAATTCGAAATGAAAAAAAAAACTTAATATTGCTTTGCGATTGTTAGACATCCCAACTTGAGAAGGGTTTTCGTAACATGAAAGGGTTTAATATCTTACAGGGCGACAATATCCGAGTCGAAAGATGATCCCAAATACATGGTGTCGATATTTTGCTGCAGGAATGGTAGGTTAACACTTTGACCGCCGGCCTGACGTCACAGTTTTTGAATGAGCACGTAGCGCATGGCAAGAGAGCGATGAGAGCGACAGTTTCTC
>KI919347.1:25976-47545 GCA_000473525.2 Anopheles melas | reverse complement strand
GGATTGAACCCATGACGGGCATGTTGTTAAGTCGTACGAGTTGACGACTGTACTAGGAGACCGGCTCGCATATTAATATATTTATATGCATATAATGTCTTATAAGATGCGAAGTTTACGTTCCTTCTGAAGAGGAAAGGAAATACACTCATGTTGAAGAGAACTGTATACGAAATATATACATAATTCTATAAAATATATAGCGAAATGAATAACACGCATGGCATAATGTAATCATTTTCCCTTTTTTGATAGTTTATTTTTGGTATTTTTCTAGCAAGTGCCTCGAGGCAGAGCTATTCTATAGTGAACATAATCTTTCTGAGCTTATTAATTATTAAAACACTTTCCTGTGAAGTCTTGCCGAACGCGTGCGAGAGTAATTGAAGCAGATTATAAAAAGAATTGGCACAGCTGGTACGATGTCTAGGATTCGTTGAGACAGTAAAAAAATCTTACTGGTGCCTAAGAATACAAATGCTTAAGAAATTTATATTTAATTTCATCGATTTGTTTCGTAGCACTCTTTTGTTCAATCTGACTAATTGGGCCAAGCAGTATAATTATTTGGTATTTTTCGTGTGAGCTCAATGATGCTTTTAAGCTTCTATCAGCTCTGATACCATACTATAAGTCTTCGTAAGCTTCTCTTTCATTTTTAATTACTTTTCCATGGCTGACTTTATATCCAATAAACATGGGTTATCAGATAAATGTATCCAAAGTTGTGGTAGTACTAATGTTGATATTGGTGTTCTAAAATATGTTTTATACGATAATTTATAAGTATTTAAGGTATTTCTGTTCACGCGAATTATTCTCTGGTCTTCTCCAAAGGGTTGAAATGTTAGTTTTATCTATCTAAATAGTACTTTTCTGTCGATTTAATAACGCAGAAATTTAATATTATGATTGTTAGTTTGTCTAACCTGATTAGATCAGCACAGTTTCATTCTAATTGTGCACAGTTTTTACCGGATTTGTTCCAATTTGTTCGTTAAATTTTGTTGTGTTTTGGAAGATTATACGTTAGTTTATTGCTCTATGGTAACAAAATAATTTATTTTGACCTTATTGATACTTTAACTTCACTAAGCCCCGCAACCAATTGCACCACTATTGGTATATTTGCCTTAGTAATTCGTAACCGATGAGAAATGTTTTACCTCCAACCCGAGAATTCTGTCGATAGCCTGCTTTTGGTGAAGCGTGGAAGAAAGTAAAGGAACGGTTTAATTCAAAAAGGAGATTATACAACCGAAAGAGCAGTTTTATTTCAGCTGGCATGAAAAAGCTTTCGCTCACAAAATTAGAAAATTCCACCATCAATTGAACAAGATAAACAGAACGTAAGCAGTGGTGCTAATTTTTTCGCTTTGCTCGCCTCGACACGAACAGTGCATACTAAATGATGCGCAATGTGACGCACCGATGGCCGGGCGGAAAAAAGGGGAAACGAATTTCGTGGAAATCAATCAACCTGAAGCTGTCGTTAGGCAAATAAAACAAATATCATTCTTGTTGTTTTCCTTTTATTTATATGCTACGCGGCAACCTTTTGCGAGTCGTGCCGTATCTAGCAAAGAGATCGAGCGCCAACTTTCGCAAGCCGTAGTCTCGCTTAGGGCCAACAAGCAGCGAGTCATTCTAACTCATTCAATATCGCGTTTATGCTTGGTTGGTGTGTTGCAGGTGGGGGTAAGATAAAGGCACGCCGTGAGAGCGTGCGACGCATTCCATCAATTCTTCAGCGACGTGGAAGTGTATTTGATTACCACACGTTTGCTGATGCTAGGAAGACGTTAAATCAATTTAGACAAGGTGTGGCTGAAGTAATGGTGTAGAAAAAACACCACTAGTGGGTGAGCGTGCGTGAAGCTTTAGCGAATATTTTCATCTCTATGAATTACTTAAATGTAAATTCTTGCTCTGTGTATGGTCTTTGATGATTTAAGGACTTGCATTTATAGAGAGATGTGGTAGAAATAACATTGAAAATCACCGCATTGACTGCCTCTTAATTTGTCTGTTCTGGAGGTTGAATGATCACAATTTTGTTAATGCTAATGCTAATAATATTTAATAATAAAAGAAAAGTGTGATACTAAGCTTAAATGTATACCGATAATACTACATTAGATCTAGATTCACAAGAAAAAAAGAAAGATAATATTTCAATATCGAGGAGCGACAGTAGATATATCGCTTTACCCAAGTTTCTCAAAAAGTCTAGGAAAAACGCCTGTTATTGAAAGGCTACAGCTGAAGTGTACAATTCCAAAATTGATGGTTTATACTTTTAATACTAAAAAGAAACGATTCAATACAAGACTTTCCTGGTACAATAATATTTGTTTTTTTAACTTCCAAAACCTCCTACCTTCCACAGTGGTGTCGGAGTGCTTCCCAGGAGGCTAAACTTTGTCTCGCGCAAAGATAAAACGCAAAGTGTATGTTACATGCACGTAAAAGATTGAAGTAAAAGATTTACAAACCCTTGGAAAGCAAAACAAGGAAAAAATATCAAAAGTTCGCTAGTTGTTTTTTTTGCACAGAAATAGGTGCAGTTTTCTAGATGGTTGTTGTTTGTGTAGCAAAGTGGGAATGTTTATGGCTGGGGGCGGGTTGTAGGTTGTACAGTACGCTAACTTCAACTAGCGGTGGCTCATTGGATAGTCATGGAAGTATCCCGTACTGCCAGTTCGTATCCCGCTCAAGTGCACAATCAAATTGTGTTTGCAAAATTATGTGCTCCATTACTGCCACCTCGAGGAATAGCAGGGCGTTGCCGCTCGTGTGACCGGCTCGTACAGATTAAGCTCAGTTTCTTTGGAGCTCTCACTCTGCGCACGTATGTACAGTATCGCTCTCTGTTTCCATTTCCTTATGGTCTTTCCATCCTTCCCACCAATGGAGGATTTCATGAGCTGCTCCCTGGACATCGTCCTTAGCCGGCGTGGGATTATGGCGGCAGTTGCTGGAACGCGTCAGAACAAAGGACATAGGTCACCCGATGTTTGCCCAATCTTCGTCCCGTGTATACATAGGATAATGTATCCTACCACTCGTATGGAACATTATGTGAGCAGCTCCCCGTGGCAGGAAGTTAGCGGGCACAAGTACGCTACCCAAACCCATAGCCGGAACATGATTTCGAGGAACGGGAAACCGCCTCAGTGGTTCGGTTTAATGTTACGCGCCCGAAACACACAGCCCCCTTGGTTTCATCATGGTACCACTCCACTCTCTCGGGTGTACGATTGCTGCTCTCCTGTTGTGATAAGAAAACTTGAAACAAAAGCCGATTAGATTGTTTCATATTTATTTTGGACCTAAGAAGCATGCTCGGTGCACGCGCGGGCAAGCATATGAACTGGTCAAAGCGGATTAGATCCGAAACGGCCGTGCACCCATTAGCTATAGCAAGTGAACGGCTGGGATGAGATTCAGAGATGGGGTGGATAGGTGGATGACTGCGAACAACGAAAGCCGTTGGCAAAAGTTCTGCTCCCGGTTACTGCTCGAAAGGGTCAACCGGGTTGGTGGGTACGAGTGCCTTTGGGTGGGTTGGAGCAAATAAGCTGAAGCTGCGGCAAAAGATTGCCCAATGTGGCCAGGTTTCCTTGAGCATGCTGCCAGCAACAGGGGAACGACAAACATGAAAATCAAAAGATGATAATTAGAGAAACATAATGTGACGGTTTGTTCCACGAACGTGACGTGTGACGAATTATGGCGTATGGCTGTTTTCCCCACCCACGGGAAAAGTGGAGAAATCTAATAATGCTTCTAGCGAAACATCAGCAGTAGCCGGTAGGGATTCGGACTCCACCTGTTGACGGGTTGTGCGGCACGTGGGTTACCATAGTATGACCGACAGCGTTGCTCATTGTCATGTTTGGTATTTTAGGAAATAACTTTTTTTTCAGTGTTAAATTAGACCAGTCTCCGTGATGTAGTTTGCTTTCTAGTAAAACAGGTTCGTGTGAGACAATGAAGCTATATATAAAATCATGATGCTTTTGAGGAAAAAATAAAATTAATTTGATGAGCTTGTATGCTTTATTAGCCTGTAAGCCTGTATATACCAATATGTATATGTATATACCACTAGTGAAAGCAAATGATGGCGCTAAGCTAGGCAGTTACACTTTTCCGTATTTAACATCAAATAATGCAAACATATTTATTATATAAATTTAAAAAGGAATGGGTTTTGTACCCAAATATCTTAAAGATAATTTCGTCCTTCTCGAACCTTTGAAGGGAAGGAGGGAACATCATCATCATCATCATCATCAAGCTCAACGAAGCTTTGAAATTAATGAATGAATGCATCCGAATCTTCATAGATTCATTAAACTATAAAGATCAATGTTATGTACGCAACCAGTTCGGTATAAACGCGATTCGATAATGTCCTCCAACAGACAGCATCCGATATCGCAAAAAGCCGTTAAGACGTAGTCGCTAAAAAGATAACGTCTTCTGCTCTTATACGATTAATAAATATGCTGATATTCTAAAATAAAAATATGAACATTGGAAAATTCCATGTTTATAAATCAAGCTTTAAAGTAATCGTGTCATTGAGATAAAAATATACACCTCAGTGTGGCATCATTGACACTGTTTAATACGTGGGATCAAGCACATAATTATGTAAGTAGCTTGAAGTGCAAATTCTTTCCACACTCACTGTTGTTTACCCGGTAGTTAAACAGAGTGCTACTATTAGCTAGGATTGGGTACAACTTTGTTGCGCTGTAGGTTTTTTCTTGCGAGGCTTTGTATTCCTATATGGCAGATAGCACATCGCCTTACCGAGCACGAGTGTGCAGAAGTAATGAGAAAATCAAGCAATCGTGGTTTTACACAGAAGTCGTCAGATAGATATTCATCATTGTCTCTTGGTTGGTCCGAAACCGGGGTGGTCTCGAAAAAAACACAATCACACAAAAAAACTCGTGAGAATCCAAAGAAAACGGGCTTGAAGCAAAACCCGAGATGGTGAAAGCATAAGCGTGACAGGGAACGGTACCGAGATGAAAAATAATCTCCTTCCTGGCGTCGCTCTCACCCATCAACGGCAGCGAGTAATGGAGATGCCGGAAGGTCTTATAGTGGCAAGGCAGGATCGTTGAAAAAATTCAACTTATTCTCCCCGACAGAACAATGTTGGGTTCAGTTGTATTATATTTCATTTTCGTGTTGCTTTGTCTCTCGATCGCCCGCACTCCCGCGATTTTTTTTGGATTTTTTTCGGATCATGTTTTTTAGTCCCGTGCTCGATGATGATGACGACATCGCGTTGGCCGGTCCGGTGCCATGTGCCTCGCAATGGGCTTCCAATGCAAAGCCATGGGTACGCACCATGCCTTACCACCATCTTCTCTTACGTTTCACACGCGGTTCGTTGCTCCATCAAGCCACCTACACAGAACCCTGTTGGTGGGCGAGTTATGAAAATTCTTTGATGTTTTTGCGCGGTCCCAGCAAAGAGTGCCCCGGAAAGAAGATCGTCGTGGTCGTTATTAAGGAAACGATGGGGATGAAAAAGAATGCCAAAAGGAGTTTCCCAAATGCGATGGTTCTGTACCATACCAAACACACAAATACAGGCGCGAGTGAGTGTTGCAGACGAAGAAAACCGAGATTTCCTGACAACACTTTTTCTATCCGTTTGCGTGCGATGGCTATCTGGTTCCATATGGTTGTTGTCTTTGCCAGTGCTGGTGGGAGTAATGTAAAAAGCTCCCTATCAAATCCAGTTCAGCGATGTAAAGCAGTATACGATTAATTCATTGAGAAGGATTAGAACTAGTGTATAGTTGTGAGTAAATTGTTGTCAAATCACATGCTTACGCATAAAAACACTGCCAAAACGATGTTCGATTGAAAACCAAACAAATGATCTCAGTCATACTTATTAAGAAAGTTATGCGTATACTGCGTCGTACGATGTTTGCTCTAACTGTCACAATTTCTGGCCCAGTTACGGAGCCACATAGCCTGAAGTAATTCGTTCTATAAATTTTACCCCAAAAACAACGTGAAGCATTATTGCCGGGAGGGGGGAGGGGGGACATGAAAAGGGACATACTTCCACCGACATGGGAATGTTTAATATTCTCGTAGTATGAGAAATCCCCTCCGAAACACACACGCACACTCATATACACACATATGGATTCTGACATCGCTCAATCTCTTGGTTTTGTTAGAGCGGGAAAATTCCTGACTACAGTTTTCCGCTTGCGCAGTGGAGGGGTGTAACATGGGGTAAAAGTTGAGAAAAAAGGCTCACATTTTCCCGTGCCCTGGTCGGTCAGCAACAGCGATTAGTCGACCCACGTGTCGTCGGCCGTATGCTGGAACACGTTCTGCAAGGTTTTGTGTCTCGCGGTACGTGTGCATGAATGATGAACAGCGCCCAGGCCCGGTGGTGGTGGTGGTGGAGGTGAATAAATGCAACCCGTAGTTGCACTATTCCCTGTTCGGTCAGGTGGTCGTCACGCTGTAGCCAGTGATCTAGTTCCGATGGTGGCAATTTAATGTGCCGGTCAGCCCTTCCTGGCTTATAAACGTTCGCCCAGGTGGCAGATTGTCGGTGGTTTATGGCATCACTTTGCAAGAGCGTTATCGTTGGGTTAGTCGACAGTTGCATCTGAGGCAGTTCCGTTTAGCTTAGCCAGGGTACTTTGCAAATTTTGCGGAAATGTTGAATGTTGCGGTGGTGTTGGTGGATTTAAATCGTTTTTTTAACAAATTGGAGTGTTTTATAGTCTTTTGCTTTACAAGCAGAATTTATCGTTTAGGATTGCAAACAGTAGAAACGGTTTTTGTACCTATTTGAAAAGCTTTTTAACCATCAAATAATGAATTTGGAAACCATTTGGGTTGCTATGCGTGGTTACAACCACTCGGATTACTTTTAATTTTGGGCAATTGTTTGTCGAATGTTTCACATTCGTTCTCAATATTATAAAGATCTAGATATTCGTTATTTAGAAGAATATTGTTATAATTCTATACTAATTCCTTTTTAAAAAGTATATTATTTTACTGTCAAATTGATAATTGAGAGAAAATTTGATTTATTGAAAATAAGGTTTTTTTTGTCCAAAATAAGAATTAGATGACGTATATCGCAATCGAATCTTTTTACGCATTCAAATATTGCTCCCTGTTAACATTCATTTAACACTGTCTTGCCGCTAGACATTATTATCCATTACATCCTTATTTATAAAAAAAAATTTGCTCTGCACAACAAAGTGAGAAGAGGGAATGAATATTCATTACAGGATCTTTTACTCAAATCCTTAGCTAGGGGATAAAACATTTCCCTCCCTGTGCGACCGAACAATGCCGCGATAGAACGAAAGCAACAGTCCAAACGTACCCCGGCTGTGTCCAATCAACTGTCGTAGACCATTATTCAACAGAACCGAGGAAAAGGCACCCACATGTCGGATTCCCATTTATAACACATTGCTTCTTTTGAGCTTGGCTGTCGGACGGGACAATCCAAAACATCAGAGAGTATCTGTCTAAACCTGAATCCTGAAGTGTAATTAATGTATTTTTCTACCGTCTCACCTGTCGGTAGTGAACAACCAGCACTCTCATTAAGGGTTTCATAGGACGTTGCTTGGTGTTAGCAAATATTATTTATATCGGAATGTTTTTATGTAGCAGCTTTGAAGTTGTTTGCAAAGCAAGATGGAATTAGTAATTGGAAAATTGACTTTCAGCACATCATATGGTATTCTTTCGTTAGGTTAGCAGCATGTATACAACAGATTTCGCCACTAAAGATGTAGTTATATGAACTATTTTACATTTTTACTATAAATTTTCAATAGATGGTTCAAGCAATATTACGGGTAGTATTATTGCTAGGGCCAGGTAGTATTTAACTTTTTGATTAATGTACCCAACACATCGTTTCATCACCGTAAACTCGACAAGATATTCGATATCCGATACGTTTTGCAAAAAAAAAAACAGCAAATGAGCAAAATGTTCATAAAACTCCTGTGGATGCCAATAGTGTATTCTAGGAATGAATAATCACTATCGTATCGTGTGCTTACGCCCGTTCCCTGCACCCACTTGCTCGGTGACCGTATGACGGATGTTTAGAAAAGCACATTTAACAGCCATGGCGGATTTGCTTGATGGATTTCCAATTATTTCGTTCCCAGGATTACAGCACATGAACGTGCAGCTGCTGTACACAATTATCCGGGAGCCGAGCAGCATCGGCGACGGGATGCACAAAGCAACACACTGTGCACGTGCTGCCTTGTGCACTGGCATGGGTGTTCATGCTGGTAGGCCTGCATTTGCGTTTCCAAACAGCTATATATTAGACAGGATTACACCGGATCGGTAGCAAGACAAGCGGCAAGTGAAGGGAATTGTCGTAGCCGACACGACCTTGGCTTAGTAAATCACTCACATTCGAGACCATGAATGCCATTTTGGAGTAGGCAGCTTATGCACAAAAATAACCCACGTTGGTGTAGTTATAGTCAATGTGGTTTAGGGGACACTTACATCGATTAGAGTTTACTCACCAATAACTGAATGAATTTTAATCGTTTTCATTAGCGATTTCATTAAATTTTCTATGTAATAACGATGAAACAAATGATCTTAAACAGATTTTGACGCAGACTTGTTCGTTACGAATATAAGTTTAAAAATTTAAAACCTATTACTGCTCCGTTTTATCGTGTATACTAGAATGCTGTAATTTTAGGCTATCGGTGGAACAATACTTATCATTCAGGTCGTATTTTCTATACCTAATTTACAGTTGCATTCTACCTTATTAGATTTCGGTAATAGTGTACAATACAATCACGCGTCGAAAAATATTTTCCACTTGATATAAACAAATCGGCTCCCTTGAATGAATGTATCCATTTACAGTGTTGTTTCATAGCTTTAGTTTGTTTTCAACTGTTTTAATTATAATATTATTTATAACTATTTTTATAAATGAGCCTGATACGACTTTATTCTGTGCCAAGACATCCGTAAGTAGAGTAATGTTTGTATTTATTTTCAGATACTAGTGTATAATTAAAAAAAAAAGTACGTTTCTGGATAATCACGTGAATGTGAAAAATGTAATTGATGTTCGATGAGACATCTTTGAGCTCTTGCATATTCAAAGGTAATTAAAATACGCTCCGCAATGAATGTAAACCTTGTTTTTTCCGAGCAAAAAGTGCATAAATTTTAAAATTATCTTGAAAAATTTTATCCTTTATCCAAGCACTCGGATAAAACCAATGCACTCTCCCTTTTAAAAGGGTTTCGGAATTGGCTGATTGATTTGTTGCCTGTTAGCGTTCAATTTGCTAGTAAATTTCAAACACGACCGCCCATCATCGATCCAGAGTTTGGAAGTGCATCTGTCTTGCACGTGAAAATGGCGCTCATTATGTAACGGGCTCGTCCATCACTTTTCCTACGGACGATTGATACCATTGTCACTCACGTCGTTCCGGTACCGCCTTTCGCAGACGTACTCACAGTCGCGCGGGCAAAGTGGCAGTTTAGAAGATTGAAATTAAGCTTGCATTACTGTTTAAACGTATCCGCAAAGTACGAATCTCTACTGAAGCTCATTCCAATCACTCTTTTCGCAAATCGTTGTACACTTATCTTTCAATCAAGCACGCCGATGCGTCGGTCGGTTGTAAACCACCTGCGGGTAGGAAAAACGCGACCGCCGTTTTTCTTCACTACATTAACCACGCCCGCCGTCGATCATCACCAGCATCAACATCATCAAAATCATCATCATTCTCATCACAACCACCAGCACACCATCAGCATTATTGTGGTCACCACCACAAAACCACGTAGTAAGGCATGGTGTGGGATTTTTCGCCGCGTCGAAGATTTATTTCTTTTGCACTGTTCTGTCGTTTCGCGATAAATCATATCCACGCGGGTAGATTGTTTGATCTATCGGCAGTAAACTCCCGCCAGACATTGAGTACACACATAGGACTCACAACACACACACTATACACGGACACACACAGAAAGAAGCATCTAAAACTTGGCGATGTTGTGACTTGTCTCCACACTGCTCGCGACTGTGTTCGATCTTAAGCGAGGCGCACGGAGAGTGAAATAGCTCTAGCACACAATCGAATCAAATAGATGTACAAGCCCTTGCCGTAAATTTCGACTGACGATCCAGGCAGGTCCACTCCCTGCTTTCATGTCATCTCTTTCCTTCTCTTTCTCACTCTCTTTCACACACAAACACACACACACGCACGCATAGACATATGTTCTTTCTCTCTTCGGTACTGGCATTATATTCGCGAACTACGCCATCATGCGTTTCTGCTCATTTTCTTTCCTCAGCTAACTGTTCCAGGCAAACTGTCGCTAACAAATCCTGCTTATCTTATCAAAAGGGGGTTTGTTTTCGTTTGTGATTAAAATAACTGCCACCAAAACACCACTTTCACTACACAGCCCATCGCACCATCGTGGCTGGCGTCGTGGAGGAAAGGATGGGCTTTCATTGCTACCGAGCCAAACAATGGAAAACTTTCACTCAGTATTTTCCACTACCATTTTGCTGGTGATTTTTGTCGTTTGTGGCTGCTGTTTGATGATGCTGCTGCCTCATGCTTTTGGCTTATCTACTGCTGACCACGAACGGTGCCGGCCCCACCCACACCGATATTGTGGTCAGAACCCGTCTGCCTCTTCTTAAAGCCAGCAAATCGTGCGCAAAATCGTTGCATTTTGAGTTTGCTGGTAGATATTCCATTGGAATTATGTGCAAGTTGTAGAAGTTTACTGATATAACAAACTATTGGGATATAACCTGCACGTTCGTTAGCTTCTCAAACACACACACTAACGGTATGTTCCTGAAGCAAAGGAAAGGTAACAAGGTTTGTCGGTTTATAAAATAACGTTTACGGTACGATATGAAAATTTTCGTAGTAACCGCTAAACACACCCGATAATGGATGTCAAGTATTTTTTAAAATACGGATTTAAAATTCTAGATACGATGTACTAGGGAAAAAGTGCTCACGTCATCTATACCACAAACTCGTTACATTTGAACCTATTAATCGCAAACAAGTACAACTTGGTGTGGGCTGGAGAAATATTATCACACTGCACGCTACATTCAAAAACACATTCAAACCATTAATTTCGGCCACGCACGGCCACTGGTAACACGCCTTTTTCTTTCTCCTTCTCTCTCTTTCTCTCTCTCTATTTCTCTCTCTCTCTCTCTCTCTCTCTCTCTCTCTCTCTCTCTCTTGCAAACATCCACACACAAACACTAATAAACAGACACTCTCCCGTGAATACGAAACCGTTGAAAGGGAAAATAAACTTTTCCATCCGATCTTACGAAACACTTCGATCAGCTTCGCACGATCGCAACGCAACGCGATACATAAAAGAGGAAATTTCTTTTGGCACGGTATTGAACGCGATTGAACGCCCTGCTCAGTTGCACGGCGTTTGATTTGTCTATTTGTAGCGACGACGAATATCGCCTACAACAAACTAAGAAACGGTCGTTAAAACCGCGGGGTTTGTGATAGTTCGAAGGAACTTGCTTCTCTCCCTCTCTCTCTCTCTCTTTGATGTGCTTCGTTGCTGCTGTATTTTATTTACACGCTCGGCACAATTAAAGAGGGGCGAAGTGGTGGGCGGTGGTTCGGTGGCCATAACCGTCGACTGACCGAAAGACCCTCCACCTTTGCTTACGTATACACACCGATCGCGTTGGAGCCGTTATCCGTACGCTGTCGATTGCGAGCTAGTACTGAGGGGACGCAATCATTGGGCCGCTTGGCAAAGCAACAAGCAACATGTTGAATCTGGTGAGTGCCGTGCAGGACAGACTGCGCGCGCGTCAGTGAGTGCCGGCCGTGCATATACGTATATACGCCCTCACGCCCGTCGGGCTTCCAGTGAGCGGTCTTTGTTAGGATGCTGGAACGTTTGAAATGGGCAGCGTTTTGGTCCGAAAACGGTGATGAGATCTGGCCATGTGACCTGTTGACCGGTGCTGGCAGTCTGTTGGCTTCCAGCGCAATCTAGTAGAAGCGTTCGACCGGTTCGCATCGATGAAGAGCCTTGTTATTGATGGACATAATGGTAGACGAACGGCAAAAGGGTTAAACACGACCAGCATTTTGAGGTACATTTAGTCAACAAAACTGTACTTTAGTCTTCAATCTTTGTGCTGAGATTTGAACCACCACCAACCACCACCCAACGGAACTGAGCGGAACTCAGAGCCTAAGCTTTCAAGTGGAAAATGAAACGTAACTGCACGTACAAAAACGTCGCACGCAATATTTTCTCGCAACGTGACCTGTGACAATGTTCTTACCATAAAGATTCAAATAATGAAAAAGTATATTGTTACTAGCTGATTAAAACGCGCATATTCAACCGACGAGGGGACTAAGCTTTCAAGAATAAATCATTGTCACAACCTTTCAGCGATTAATACGGTGAGTAAAACCCGGTCAGGATATACACCTGTCATATTTTGTAAATGGTTATTATTTTTGTGTTGCCGATTGTGTTGCCCCACCCGTCGTCATTCCGACGATGGGATGCGGACCAAAGCGGTTGAGAGGTGTTTTAATTTCATGGAGGCGCCCAGTACATGGTACAGTACTTGGCATCAAGTATCCTTCACCGTACTTGCCGTGAGTGAAGCAAAGGGAACCTTGCATGGAGGAAGAAAAAGGTCGCCAGGCTTTATCGCATCATGCAAGTGGGTGTGTTCCGAAGACAAATGTTTCTTTTTTTTGTGGTGTGGTCATTTTTTTTAATGATCTCAGGTTCTTCCATCGAAACATTTAGGAAGGAGTGAAAGCGTTAGGATGAAACATTTCATCCGACCTTTTATGTGTATTAAAAGTGATTGTAGGGTAATAATTGTTCACAATGGTTGTATATATCGATGCGAACGATTCAAATAATGATCTATGGAGGCTTTGAGACTTTTAATGGGATCCATGTAATGCGTTTGCAATGCGTAATGGAACGTGTAAAGGATATGTAATTCGAGCAAATGTACACGTGTTTAGACGTGTTTAATAAATTTCACTGAATTCATAAATTACAATTACGGGATTGTTTGGGCTGGCATAAACTTTTAGAGTAAGTATTTTTACTTCGCGGCAATGAAATAAAAAGGAATTGATAAGCAAAACAGAGTATTTATAACAATAATAATAATGAAAATAAAAATAATAGTAAAAAACATAGTTATAATAAAAAAAAAAACAATAATAATACCAATAATAATAAATGAATAATAATAGTAATAAAATGAATAATAATAGTAAGATTGATAAAAATAAAAATAATAATTTTAATAATTAGGATTTTAATAATTATAATAATAATAGTAATCGTAATAATAAAAATATTGATAGCAATCAAAATAATAACTTGATAATGTCCGTGACTGTAATAATGTTAAGCTTAGCAAAATAATACTAGTAATAATTAAGCAATATAAATGGAAATAAAATGAATACGTTCATATTTTTTATATTTTAAATTATATATAAAGTTTATATTATCCTTAAAATTGTTATAAAAATAGATTTTTTGTATATCCGCATTAGGCATAAGAATAAATAGAAATGTTCTTAATGAGGTTGTTTTGTGAATTTGAATTATTCATCATTTCAAATTCCAGTTCATTTCGGAGGGCGTTGTCTGTTTTGCCCTGTTGGAATGTGCTTTGCACTAGCATTTAGAATTACAACTAAATTAGACAGCAATGCTTCTTAAAATAACAATTGAGCACAATGCTGAGGAATTTCAATGATCTTCATTGTTTTAGACAGTTCTTGGGAAATGAAGCTTTTTTGAGGATGGTGCTTTTTGTTGTGTCTCTCCTCTCTTCGCAACTGTCGTATTTAGCAGTAGCACCACCACCAGAGGCAAAATGCAAAAAGGTAAAACCTTCACAATGCTTATACCGCAAAGGAATGCTAACAACTATGTTTGAATTGAACACAATTTTGAAGTTCCACATTTTAAATGGTATTAGCAGTCGTTATAAAGTGGCTTCATCTGCCGTCTCCCATCGAACGTGGGCATGCTGCGCAGCCTTGCCACTTCCTCCGTCCATATTGATGGATGGGCCAACAGGCACAAGAAAGCTGAGAGAATCGCTGCTCACAGTGAGAGTCGCTAGGCACGTTTGTTTTTCGCCCGCCTGGCCCGGAACGGACCAAAGACTTAAAGCACGGGCGTAACAGGTGTGTGCAACGGCGTGGTGGCGTCGGCGGGGGTACAATGGCGAATGCAACAATTTGCCATTTGCTCACAAGCCGACGGGTAGGGTAGAAGGTTCCGGAGTTCGTGCACTGCCCCAACCGATCCAAACAGGGGTGCTCCAGTGTGGAACTCAAACACACACCCAGTTCGTTGTGGCCCTTTCCATGAGTGGCTTCTCACGTGACTGGCTTTCTGCCAAACACAGCCGGTGCAAATCTATCTAGCCTGGCCTGGCCTGAACGATTTCACTGGAAGACGTGATGAGTGGAGTAGGAGGATATGAAACCGGTCGAAAGCCGCGAGTGCCTACACCGGCGGCGTGAGTGGCGAATTGTGATTACATAAACTGTGCGCGCCCGACCTGACTCCCAACGACACTTCTTGGTGTGGAGTGAGCGATGGGGTTCCGGGGGGAGGGGCGGACGTTTTGGTTCGGATTTTGAGGCCCGAGCTGGGAGCCAGGTCGGGACGGTTTCAGCCGAACAGCAGCCGACTGCGTGCTGATTTTCGCCGATGAACTTGACACGTGGGTCAATCAGTTGAAAATCAGTGCATTTTACCGCTCCACTCCCGAATCGTTACCTTCTCCATTCGTGTCGGCAGCTCAAATGGGAACAAACAAAACTACCCGTCTTCATTGCTTGTGGGTCTGTAAGTTTTATTTTTTTGTCTTGTTTTAATTTTCCCAGGATAGCGATTTGCACCTCACCGAGGTACTTAGGTAACTCTTATCGGCGAAACTGCTCAACTCTGTTCTATTCGCTCGGCACCGCGAAGCTGGGTGTGCTA
The DNA here is from genome assembly GCA_000473525.2 of Anopheles melas. Lineage (NCBI taxonomy): Eukaryota > Metazoa > Arthropoda > Insecta > Diptera > Culicidae > Anopheles > Anopheles melas. The sequence continues at coordinate 32,428 of KI919347.1, read as the reverse complement.
GCTGGCTGGCTGGCTGGGCGGTGAAACGTTCGTATCAGTTTCTACTTATGCAGACAATTCCGGGCGGGATTGGTCAGAGAAACTTGTTGGAAGAAATTGCCGGCAAACGACAGTCGCAAATATTTGCCGAAAAGATTCGGTGTGCGAGACTGTGTGCGGAAAGCAAATTATGTAAATTTGATTCCTTCTCGATGATTAATGGTCCCATGGCACCTGTGGCTGCTTGAGTGAGCAGCCGGGGCCTTTGCGTGATTAGAACAGTGGTACGAGTGGTCCTGTGGGACACGAGCTTTCTTCGCACACGGGGCAGTAATTATGGTTTGTGGTTCGTATCGTCGTTACAACCAGATTGGTCGGATTCGTTTTGCAGTGATTTACAAAATAAGAAGCGCAATACACTCCTCTTGTAAATAATTGTCAATAGATGAACAGCAAAACATCAGTAGTGGACCTTGAATGCATACATACGAAAAAAAACAGACGAAATTATTTTGCAACAACAAACAACCTTTACCAAAGTTATTCGAACAGAAAATAAATATCGAAATAAAAGAGAGCCCGAAATACGATTCTTGAAAGGCGATTTCCCAGCGATGATATTGCACTTTTAGTGTTAGTGCCTTTTTCACATGGTTTTGGGTTGACTTAACTTCTGAACAGAAAACGTCCGAAATGCCATGTTACGATAATCTTCCCCGAAGATTTCCGTCTTGCATTCTTTCCACACGAGTTCTGGTACGCCCAGAAACTCAATCGCTCGCTCGCCCGTCCGCCCTGCCCTGGTTCGGGCCTGCCATATCAAAACTTTACAATTCCCACGTGGTGCGAAAAACGCGCGCGTTTCTCGAGCCCTGGCTGGAGCTTGGGTGCCCAGACAAGAAGTGTGTGGAAGATCCGTTCACAGGGCAACAGAGCAGAGCCTCTATCAAGAGAAGGGATGCGGGGAAATTTTGGGGCAACCTTACAAAAGTCACGATTTCCTCCGGTGTCCCGGTTTCTGCGATGGGTTTTCTTTGTGCACGACCGCTTCCAGTACCATTTTCTTTACGCTTCATTTCCGTCCTTCCCAGGTCGGTGGAGACTTAAGGGTGGTTTGCAAAAGCCGGGGAAGGCAGCAGCAGCAGGCACGGCGGTTGGTTAGATAACTCGGAGCGAGGCAGAGTGGCATACACACAAAAGCGAAGGGCAATACGCTTGTCTGCATGCCATTCCGGATTTTGGTTCGTGTTGCAAATTCACCTGGTTGGGTTTTTCGGAAACTTTTCGTCCATCTGCAATGGTGCGGTGGTACTGTAAGACCAGCGGAATTGCGAGGACTTGACGGCAGGAATTGGGTTGTAAGATCGGCCGGATGGATGCAGCAGCTTCTCAATCCGTGAAAAGGTAGGAAGCGCCGCAACACTTACCATACGTCGGTTTAAGTTTTCCATCGTCGAGTACTACGCCGGCTTCGAGAGATACTATTCCGATGCTGCTGCTTGCCGGTGGGCGGAAATGTGCTTAGCATTCCATATTTCACAACCCCACTTCCGGCAGCTGATCGCGTACTATCATCTGCCTGGGAACTATTTCGCTTAGCAAGTTTTTGTTGATCTGCACATTCTTGTTGATATCTGTAGCAATATCGATTTTTAGAAAATGTGATCTTGGTTCAAGTTTTGTTTGCATGCGTTAACTGCCTCGAATCCGTGTTGTGTATTCTTGCCAGATCCGCAAGAAACCAGACTGAATACCTTAGCATCTTTTGTTGAGAAAGTTTTTCCTGCATCGCTAGAAAGAAAACGGCATTTTTCACAAGACGCTCATATTTCAAATCAAATCTCTAGCGCGGCAAAGGAAGTGCTGGGTACAGCTGATCCAGTTTCTAACACGCCTCCCCATTCCCAAACCACAGCTTACATACTAGGAAGAAAAAAAAAACTAAACCAAGAGTCGAAAAGGATTACCGTTCTCCGCCGGGAGAAACACCGTGAGCGAATAAATAGAATTAAATTCATTAAACTGTACTTTTATCTTCATTAGATGGTTGGGCGCTTTCTTCTTTCGGTTCAGTCAGAGTTACTTTACTCGAAACTGCTTGGGCAATTGAGCACAGCTTTCAATGAGAGGAAAGGTAATAGTAGCATTTTTCCGACCGCAATCGGTGGCAAAAACTGTGTGCTTGTCTGGTGGTCGTCACACATTTCTTATACTACAGTGGTAACAGCTGGTGCCGACGACTGTCTATCGCGAGCGAACCAAGTAAGCGACTTTCGGTGCAGTGGTAAACTCAAAAGTTAGTTTAGTGCTAAATTAAATTTGTCAACTATTTTATGCTGCCTGCCAGCATCATTGCTCTGTTCGGCACTGTTCATGGGTTTTGGACTTTCAAGTCATTCTCGTATTCTGAACAGATTCTGGCGAGTTCGGTGCGAAATGCTAATGGCAAAAAGCCGTGGCTTTTGTCGAGTCAGAGGTCCACACTGTTCATTCGATATGAGGGGCATGACTGTGTAAATTAGCTTCAGCTTTTTTTGGTTGCACAAACTTTCACTAGATTGGACGTGAATTGACTCGGTCCTTCCTTACGTAAGATCCGTAAGATATATCATAATAATTAAATAGTATCAGTAAGGTCAAGTCCAAAGATTTTTATAAAAGCCAAGCATTTGTTTGCAAAATATTCTTATTTTTTGAAAGATGATGTACTTTTACTCATTTATTGATTTGCAATGTAGAATTTTTTTCACGTAAACGAAGATTTTTCGTAAATCGTGGTATTTGACTTCAGAAATTGACTGTCAAAATGCTATTGTCAAGATAATAAAAGTATTAACTTTCAATAAACCACAATTGTTTCATAATGGCTGAACATGAAAGCGAGAACGATATGAAAACGAGAAATTCTACGGATAAAGAAACGGGTTTCCCTTGCAAGTGTTAATAATGTGCCGTATGTGCGCAGAACGGTTGTCGAATGCTTGCACGATCATCGGTCTCATCATGTATGCGTTAGCGATCACAATAACATCGAGGTTGTTTGCCTAACGCCTCATCAGCATGCATGAATGTGTTTTGTGGCGCGCTTCTTGTGCTCCAGAACAACCCAAGATCCGGATAATGCAAATTCGTGTCAACTTGGCCGAACCTTTCCCTGTGTGTTTTCCCTGAAACTTACGCAACAGAGCCGCTGTGTGCGGAATGTTTTTGTTCTCGATTGACTATCATTCTCGTAGGGAAATTCTTGGCTGGTATGAAACGGACGAAAGGTACGTTAGATGTTGACTGCTGACGTATGTTGTCGGGATTGACAAAATTTGAAAGTCTTAACATGGCAAGCAGCAAATGGAAAGAATGCTTAATAGGTTTGTTGCCTACTTACTGCGTGGGATGTCGAAGGTGAAATGGTGTAACTTGTCTAATGATGTATGACTAGCTTTTTTTCTATTGTGTTACACTCAGATTTAAAAATAATTGGAACATCTTGCAAAACTTCTGGATTAATCGCAATTATCATGAACAGAGTACTTTAAAATTGTAACAATTAAAAATATTTTAGATTTATTTCTTTGTTTTCCTACATTGTGGAATAACTGCACACTAAAATAAACAGGTTTAGTATAGTTTTTATGCTAGTATTAAAATAATATTGAATATGATATTGATAATTGATATTATGTTTCAAATTGGTTACCCATTTGAACCCCCTTCTTCCTTCATTCTGTGTGGAGTGACACCATTGGTTTTCCAGCCAGCAAATACTGAGCGTAGTTATTTATTAAAATTAAATCACTAATTTTTAACTAACGTCAGCCGCATTTCAAAAGACTTCACTTCAAACTGTTAAATTAAAAAATTGCTATTAAAGAAAGAATCAGGAAATTATTTTAGATATCTTTACGATTCCTGATAGACACTTGCTACAGTGTGAAGAAATAATATTGAAGGAGAAATTTACAGAATTAAATTACACAACTATCTCAAACATCTTTTCTGATCGTACCACTATTTACACTATTGTGATTCTTTATGATTCTTTCCACATCGTACATAATACCTTCGGAGAATGTACACAATCACAACGCAGGAAAACACGATCACACCAACGCACATAAGCCACTGTGCTGTGTTTAAGGGGAAGGTTTGTATATTTTTAGAAGAGGCCACTTGATTCTTCCCCATCACCGACACGGGTAATACGAGTTGAGCTGCCCAGGTGAGTACTGCCCAGGTGTTCGAGTCTAGGAGCATCGAAAAGCCGAAGGTAAGTTTCTATGGTTCTGTTTTTGTTCGATGGTTTCGGTCATGCATAAGCTTTGGCTCAGACCTTTTTGGAACAGACAGTTTCTTCCCATCGCGTGATCCTACCCACGCCCCAGGTAATATGAGCCCAAGCACAGTGTACCGCCGGCAGGCATCACGTGTAAAGGATACAAAATTTAGCTTTTGCTTGGTGAGATTTGAGCGTGCGTGTATGGGCGAGCAGGTGCAACTTGTTGCTTCATTATGTTTTAATCATCACGAAACTTGTGATGGTGGGCTGGTGGAGGGCGGTTGGACGTAACATCAGAAAGCCATCCATGCGAACGGAAATGTTTGATGTTTGATACTATATCAACTCTCTGATGCTTGGTTCATGTAACGATGGATGTGTTTCTCCATAGGTTGCCTGAAATTGACTAGTGTTTGAAGGTCACGCAGATCCGGAGTCATCGAGCACAAACGAGGAAAATTATCTGTGGTTTCTATATAAAGATTTCCGATTGCTTCAAATCATTCCATTTGAAATGATGAGGAGTTGGGATACTTATAGGAAAAACAAAAAAATCACAAAAAGTTTGCGGCAAACAACTTCAAATTTTGATTCTAGAGCAAAGAATATTTTAAAGTAATATAATACGTTTACAATGACGCTCAGCATAAAACTTACCAAATTATTGCTCTATATTATACCATCACATGCATACCAGTGAAGTCAAACAATATGCTCACTTACCTGTAAAAGAGAGAAAACAAAACGACAGTTAGAAATATTGGACATAAAATGCAATTAAATACGGATAAAAAGCGGGTGGCAGGAAGTAAAAACCGGTACAGTTAATTAAGTTACATCCGCCACCGGTAGATGTGGATTTCTTTGACGAATGGAATTTACAAATGCGCATACGCGTTCAGTTGTTGGAAATTTTCTTGAACTTGTCTCCGAAAACGGTCAAAATTGACTGCGATCAGCTTACTTCCTTTCACCTTCGTACTTCTTTTGGTGGTAAAACAAGCAGGCGTATTCATACAGAGCTATCAGTTTATCCCTACCATGCAAAAACGGAACCTCATGACGTGCTCGCTCCGTTACACAATGATAGTATTATTAGGTTTATTAGGTTTTTCTGTTTTCGATGAGTTTCCGCAACACCCTGGAAGATGGTGGTGGAGGAGCATTGTGATTGATGCGATTGGTTCGATACCGTTGTAGAGCAGAGCCCGGGGCAAAAGGCGAATTCAATGGAGCTTTTAATGCAAAATTGATGAAATATAGAAAAGGTCGAACAATTCTGCTATAGGTCTGAAGGTTCAATTTGAAATTTGTTTGGTCTAGCTAGTGACAGCTACTTTTTTGTTTCAGTGGAGTGGAGTTTTCTCTGTGGAATTTTACATTGAGCCGCTCAACGTAAAAACGGTCGCTGGTAAAAACTTTACTGTAATTAATGAATACTTGGTCAATTACTTTTTTTATTGGATTACAAATGGGTAGACTTGATAAGTTATTCAAATCGTATTAGCATGATTCGGTTGGTAATAATTTTGAGTACTTTAAAACGACAAGTGTTATAATAATTTAATACCAACAAAAGGTTTCATATCCTATCTAAAAAAAGTAGAGGTCGAATTAATGGACAAAGTAGGATAGCCGAATAATGGACATTTTCATTCAACAAACTGATGGGTTCAGAGTTTCTAGTTAGTGTTTCCTTAATGTAGAAATTGTAGAATTTTACTAATATACAAATCGTACTCCTAAAACCAAATTAAATTGTAGAATCATCATAAGTTTGTAGTTTTACACAACTTACTGATAGGATAAGTATGGCATGATATTGAGGAGAATAATTAGCCGTTAACTCTAAAGCTAACACCAAAGACAGAAGAGGATATCTAATTAAAATCTAGTTAGGATAGAAAGGATGGAATTTTTAACAATTTAATTTTAATTGGCACTCTAAGCAACCGTGACTTTATCTTGCATTTCGTCATGAAAATGTAAAATGAAGTTCTCACTATGATTTTTAACCGTCATGTGTACAACCGCTTACCCGGGTAAGTTTCGCATTTTTATTCCAAAATAACTTTGGATTAAAAAATCGTATCGACTTCAAATTTTAAAAATGAAAGAAAAGATGTTTTCTACCCATGTGCCAAAAATAAAAAAATATCAAAAATGTTTAAATATTTTTTTTAATTATTTAAGTTTATAT
>KI919347.1:0-25065 GCA_000473525.2 Anopheles melas | reverse complement strand
GAGCCAGTTTTGAATAAAAAATGATGAGCATATTTTATAGATTGTCAACATATATTTTTATATAACAAGCAACACAATTGAAAAATGTATATAACTTTTGAAAGAAATGTAAGTAAAACTTAGAAAAAGCCCAATCATCCACTTATGTTGGTGGAGTAAGAACATATTTTTTATTGAAAAAAATATTGATAGGTTTTTTAAAATTCTAATTTCAGTATGATATGTTATAAAACATTATTATGAACTTGTAAGACAGTTTTCATTCAAATTTAACAAGTAATTCAAAAGATATACGCTTTTAACCACGAATAACATCATTCTTCCATACAAAATGTATGGCCTACCCGGGTACGCGGTTGTACGATTACGTGAAGTTTTTTGGTCGTACACAAGACGGTTAAAGGCCGGGCTACATTGATACACTACTCCGTAGTGTAATTTCGATTTTCACTAGCGCATCTTGCGGCGGCTGTCGAAAGCATTTTGCCAAACAATGTGTAGTCGCTTCAGAAAATATGTTATTTTTCCTTATTTTTTACTTAAACCACATTTCAAAAGCTATGCAATTGATAGATGAATATATTGTGGAAGTTTTTCAGCCATTTTTGCATAAAAAACGATGAAAAAACAACTTAAATTTGAGATCCGGCACGATCATTCCATCGACGACCAAAAAAAAGGTTCAGTCAGCCGCCGCCAGATGCGCTAGTGATAATCGAAATTGCACTACAGAGAACGATCAATGTAACCCGGCCTTAAGACTACAGTAGGCGATTTTAGCCAACGGTGCAACTCTGTTCAAGTGAAATACGATAAAAACACAGTAAAATAATGGCAATCATGTTTAATTTAAGAAAACTATCCTAGAAGCATGTGAAGCCTAGAAGTTACTGAATTTATTCAATGTATCTACATCTTTTTTTGTACTAATACACATCCCTATATAGAGAACCTGTGTAGGTAAAATATTAGACATAGAGGCAGACTTTAATTATTTCGCTATTCAAAGAGGGTTTCATTTGCTCCAAAAAGGCTCTGCATTTGAATGGACATTCTCTATAAAAGTGTATCGCAGACTTCGTGTGCTTGCGCTTCGTTATTCCGTTCGGGATCTCAGAGAATTTCTCCGTCATTCTTTCTTCGTCAGGTATGCATAAATTCTTGTTGCTGCTTGAATGCTGGTAAAGCAGACATTTTTCAAAACGTTTGCAGTGCCTTCCTCTTTTCGGTGGTATTCTGAATGGATGGTTCAGCTTTGTTGAGTTTTTAAAGAATATTTTCTTTCTATTTGATTTTACACTGCACGCAAACTTTACCGCTCAATGTCTGGTAGAATGTGAAATTTGGAAAGAGAATTTTTCTGTAATATGTGACCAAAAGGTTGACATGTTTATTTTGGTAAAGCTTCTTTTTTTGTTTCGTGCTTTCGGGTACTGGTCGTATAGTAACCGGGGCATCTGTTTAAAATAACATTTATTGTGGGCAGTTTTTAACATAAATAGTAAGATACTAATTGTTTTGTTATATTTATTGCTAAATTCGAAGGATAATGTGTGACTCTTGCAACGGGATTACATGTGGCGGTAGTATTGATTTGAAATTGCCCTTTAATAGTATTTTGTTAGTGTGACATTCTATTAAGTCTATTGACAGTCGCATTAAGTCAACATAATTGAAGACATTAATTAATGAACGATTAAACTTTCATCATTTTATAGTGCCAACTCATCTTTAAAACCCACTGCAAACAATTCAATTACCCACAAGAAATCTGGGTTACATTGCCGTTTTGATGCATAAATTCCCCTCTGTCGGCAATGGGACACTGCCACAAAGGAAGATAAAACTCAATTCTATCGCATAAATTGCAGCAGATTATTAGCCGCTAGCAAAGTGCGAAGAGCCAACAAGCTTCTGTTTGGCCGTGCACAAATGGGCAGCACTTTATTCACACTCCTGGTAACGATCTGCCACTCGAACTCTTCCGACGCAGTGGTGATTTTTTTTACCAAGTGTTTTCCTCCCTTACTTCAGGGTTTCAGACCATTTCAAATGATGGTAAAAAATGAGCGAAGAAGAGTGATGCAAAGAAATCGAAGGCGAAAGAGAAAAAATCCACTAAGCTCAAACAGGTGGTCGATCAAGGGTAGGACCACCGTCGGTAGTACCGCAGGAGATTTGTTTTATTTTTCTTAACTTCTAAGCTGTTCCTTGTTGAAATCCTTGGGGGAGTGTAGGACGTGAAATCACGGCCGGCTCCGAGGTACTGCGCTCTGCCAAGGGGTTGCTAAGGGATTCGCTGGATTTGATGGTCTCTGCTGGAGAGCTGGCTTGGACTAGGCAGGGAGGTGGTCCGATATGGAGCTGATACCTCGCATGGTGTTGTTTTTTTGTCCACACTCTTTCTCACACATACACACTCGTTTCCAACCCACTGTCAGGGTGTAGCTTGGCTGTGTCCTGTTGTTTCCTTTCGCGATAAACCATTTGCGAAAGAAAACAACGCAACAAATTCAAGAAAATGGGTAACCGGTGGGTGTAACGCAGTTCACGCGGTGAAGCAAATACCACTTCCAGTGGTTTTTGCACTGCCTCGTACCTTTCCATGTACTGGGAGCGGAGATGGAACACTCCTCTTCAAGCAGGGCCCGATTGAACCGTAGCAAACTGTTGCTTGAGAATATTTATTCTGGTTTTCTACTGCCGAACCACTAGTACGCAGGCAGTGGCAGATGAAGTGGTTTGTTAGTTGAAATGAAGTAGCATCTTTTAGTGTGGTGGCAGTTTGGTGTAGTGTTGTACCACTCTTACCATCAACAGTTGACACATGCTCAGCAAACTTCCGCCAAAATGGGCCAATGTAAAAGGTTTTACTGATTTGCAGAGCAGTTTGGAGCATTTCTCTTCATTTCGGTGCTTTCATCGTGTGGACGTAGCTCACTGTTTCTCCATTTGAAGATGGATGAGCGTCCAATCTGGTGCGTGGGTGCCGGGGAAGTCCGTCTACCGGGCGTTATGCGGGTGGGCATACAAAACGTAATATAATTGTGCACGCACACAAAAAGCATGTGCGTATTGCCTAATGAAGATAGATCTAGGATGACGGTGACTGTCTCGGTTGAGCTGGTCAACAAAGCGTGCATGCATACAGCCCATCCCAGCTTTCATCGCACCACTACAACGGATGCGCTGGGAAACTTTCCATCTCACTGTGAATCGGGGAAGCGCCCTTCAGGGAGGCGCCCCATGCTGAGCCGTTTTCCTGCGGCGTGCAAGCACTGGGGAGACTTTAGCGCCAACACGGAGAACAAAGTGCCATTAAATTGCTTTTATTTGCTTACGTCTACATCCGATGAATTAATGTAGGAAAGATGAAAGCATTATTCACCGAGGGGTTTCACTGACCGTCGCAACCAAAGATGGACGTGTCGTTGGATTTCCTCGCGAAGCGCGCCTTTCCCAAATAATGTGACGGACGCTTGACGTGTTATCGTCTTTCTACCACTAGTGCTAGCGATATGTGTATGTGGGTTTGTTTGCAAGGTAACATTACTTGAGTGCAGAGCAAGCGAGAGAGTGCTCCACATGATGCGGTGTCGGTTAAGGTTTCCCGTTACTGGCAGATGGTATGGTACCGTTACTGGCAAGACGTTCCAGGTCAACAGGAAATTGGAAAAGTGGTTTCTCGGGTGTACGTTGCTGCTTGCGTCGCTGGTTTTTTGTTATTAATATTTACTTTAGCTATTTGCCTCCTGGGGATAGAATTCGAAGATTAAACGATACCGAAATTCCGCTGCTGCTCGTGCGCTTTCGATTATTACGATGACGCCGGGTCATATTTTATGTTGCTACCGTATTGCAAATTACCTTAACAGTCACAAGCGCTAAAGAACGTAACCAGGGGAGAAGGTGTGCAACCAATGGAAACGGAGTGTCTTGCTACAGTCGAGACATTGCTAAGGTATTTTGATAGCTTTAGATGATAATATGTGGGCTGTCGATTTAAGCTGACGATGCTGCCGACGGAAGAGATACGGCTGTCGCAAACTTTGACGCATGATCGAAGTATTTTGGTTGAATAATAACAAATGGAATCTTATATTTCTGATTGTATTTTTTTGTTTTTGTGGGATTAATTGAAATTTTAGTTTAGGTTATTGAACACGATTTATTTAGAATGATGAACAATGATCATTGAAAGAACATTGAATATCATTCAATATAGCTTGAACGAGATTTATAGCTCTCCTTTACGACTATATCATAGAGATACATATTTTTTTGTTAAATGTTGTACAAATTTAAATCTTATGCAACTTTTATCTATTATCTATTTAGCAGTTCACTGATGTTTCATTGAACTGCTTACTTGTGATTTATTATGATCATATTAACTATATATCAAAGCAAAGCAAGGCAAACTCGTTTTTATATTTGGCGTAAAGTCCTACGAGGACATGCCAGCATATACAGGCTTTTGAGACATATACAGGTAAACTCATCCGGATAGTCAGTCCTTGCTACGGGGGGATGGTCCAATTTAGGCTTGAACCCATTACGGGGATGTTATTTAGGCTTACGGTTTGACGATTGTACCACGCGACCGTCCTCAAATATGGCAGGCTATATTTACTACAAATTAAATTTTCAACAATAAATGATACGGCCAACCAGGCCGTCCTTACGAGAAATAAAAAATAAATAATAAATTTTCATCAATTGCTTTTGTTTATAGAAGCAAACCATAGAAAGGAGTTACTATTTCGTTTTTGGCCCATAGCATTCAATCAATGACATAATTTTCTTTAATTTTTTTAATCAAAATATAGGACCATTTAGTCACGAAAAAACCTACACGCAGTTTTATAAATTATTTGAAAATATACAAACATCCAAAACTAACTAGGGAAATAAGTGCCAAACGATCCGATGTAGATGGGACCTTAAGTGGCCCCACTTTGTGTTTAATTCCATTCAACATCTTAAACGTCGTCAGCCTCTTTTTTATTAATCAAACTATGGGTATTAATTTTGTTTTGTATTTCTCCTGATTCGTGAAAAAGTCTATTGTACTTTACTGAAATGTATGAAACGGAAAAATAGGATGAAACGCAGAACATGTTGTTGAACTACAAATGACCAGGCTGCTCCACTATAGGGCATGTATGACCATGCGTCTCCATTACTGTGCATAATAATCGCATACACCTCTGTCTCCGTTCGTCGCATTGACAACACTAAACATAAAACTTGAAAGAACTTATATTACCGTGCATCGGAATTGGTTTGATTAGAAAACACAATATTGTTATGTTCTGTTGCAAGAGAACTACTCCCATTTTCTCCTAACTGAAGTAATTTCCTATAGTCTGCGCTCTCCAATCTCGCATTTTGATCTGAACATAATTGTACGGAAGATTGCTCATATGAATGACAACTTCCCCTTCGTAACTGCTCTTGATAGAGATAGTTGAGAGAGTTTATCTCTGAATCTGAAATACAGTGAGAGGATTTGAGAAGTATTTCTCTACGCATGCGCACCAATGCTCAAACCAGATCGAGCTTTGTTGGCACACTCATGTGTTACGAATTCACTCTCAAAGAGAAGCATTATTGCAATTGAGGGAAAACTCATTTGTGAGATTTCAATGAATTCTCCCTTCGACAGCAAAAGCTCCTTCATCAGTTGGAGGAAAACCACCATGGTGAACAGGCAGCTCTCTGTATCGCTCGGCATCACGAAAGTGACGCTCTGCAATTATCACGTTTGTTTGCCCGTCTGGCCCAGTCCGCGTCTACTTACCCATGTCGTCAATGATGGGAGCCATCCGCAGTGTGATTCCAACTAATAGTAGGCACATAATCAGTAATAGGCATGCGGTCGCAATGATTGTCCATCTGGCACGTTGCGGCAGATCGTCCGGATCTATCACCTGTGGAGGGGGCGAGGGAAATGAGAAACAAATGCTACCGTTAGCATTCGCGTCCTAAGTACACTGGAAATAGCACGTCCCCGTGCGCAAACTTGACATGCGCGTGGCGCGGCTGATGACGGCCCATTAGGATTAGGCTCGTGCTACAGGTACCGTCGGGCTGTGACAGGTTTGCACAAGAAAAGGTGTAAAATCCGCTTCCGCACGGTCAGCAGCTGAAGGGTGAACATCGTTTCCGTGCAAGGCAACCAACTGGTTGCTAAGGAGTTGGCCATTGGGTCGATGGTGGAAAAAATAACAAACAAAGCAATAACCCATCCCGCATGGCTTACCTTAACGCTTTGGTCGTCGAGGTCGTGCACCAGAATTTTGCGCTTCTTGTGTCTTTTCTTCTTACAGTGTCGATGGTGATGATGATGATGTCTGCTTCCGGGATTTTTTCCATCGTCCCAGCAACGCAAAAAAGGGACCGACGCATGAAACAGCAAGGATACCGGCGAGGTGAAAAGAAAAGAATGAACCGTGAGATAAAAGTTAATTGATTTTGCTTGTTTCTTTTCCTCCGACTGTCGGTGCAGAGCATCAGGTAAGGTGCGGTGGGATATTCTTATGCCATTTTTATTAGAGCCTCTCGAGCGATCGGGTTTCGCCACCAAGAGGACCGGTGGCACATGGTAAATCGGGGTAAAAGTATGCCAGCGGCTTACAATACAATGCATACGGTTGGACCGGTGGCAGCACTCCGGGGACAAAGCAACAGCGCCACAGGGTCAACCTTGACGTCAGAGTCGCCGGGGAGTCCTTGTTTGCTAACATGACCCAAGATTCGGTCTCTTGAGTGAAGTACCCGCCCGAGTAGGTCTTGTAAGGAGACGCAACCTACTCGCTACTGTTTCTGCGTCTCGTATCGATCTTTGGTGTGGAATTGCCTACGTACAGTGGCTCTCTTAAGACACGGTAGGTTTGTCGTGATAGGACCGGACCAGCCCACCACATCGAACACACACTCCACACTTCGGGGATCCCTTTATGTGGCTCGTTATTTCGACGCGATTCTTACCTGTGTTTATGCTTTCTCCTATGCTCAGGCACTATTGAATCCAGCTCCCCGTGACGTTCGGATTCAATTTGCAGTGAAACATCGTACATGAAGTCTTCGTCGTAGGGGAATTGACTACTCGCAGATGTGATGGGTTGGGTTGGTGTGGAACCACGTTCGGTGCCGTAATCGGTGCAGCAAGCGGGAGGGCAGACGGGCAAACGGGCAGGTGCGTACATGCGAGGAACATTGAGAAAAACAGATAACAAGAGTGAACGGTGAGAGACAATCAGGCAACTATTGAAGGCTGCTTGTGAGCGGGCGGGCAAGGACCTAGAGAACGAAGCTTACGTTCGCACGGTAGCCTTCGTACATGACCTTCTTCAGGACTGATACAATAATACTATCTCATGCGTATGGAACCACTGAGGTGTATACGCATGCAAGCGGTAGTAACGTGATCGAGCGAGAGCGAATAAAATCTGACAGTCCTTTGAACTCAGCGACCTTTACACCAAACAGGTAATTGAAGGAGTTTACTTATTAAGAATCATCACACACTGACATAACCGGAAGTAGTGGTACATGGTACGAGGTCGGTACAGACTGTTCGTGGCAAGTAATGCTCGAGATTTTAATGACAGGTCCTGGACCAGGACTGGGTGCTACTCTTAAACGCAATCCATCCCAATGAGAGGAAGCACACAAATTAATCTGGTTCTGATTGTAATTAGCGAGCAAGTGCGTGAATCAGCACATTCGTTGGGATTAGTGTTAACGTGGTAACAGCGCTTAGCCTTGTAATGAGGACGTGATTTTAAGTATTTTATTGCCTTGTGCTTGTGATTAATATTACCTGATGAAAACCCCAAGATTGGATACATTTCATACATTAAAGTGAACTTTTATACATTATGTGGAGCCTTTTGGCGAAGAATATGAGTGGCTTTAATTTAGTAATGTTTACTTCAAATATGTTAATATCAAGATTCCATGCTTATTGTTTGAAAATCGTCGTTATTCAAAAAAATGATTATGGCAGGGTTGTTTTATGTTTGACTGCGAGTTAATATATTGAAAAACACTAGTTTTGACATAAAACATAAAACTAAACACATCACTACTTTCATAAAAACGAAAACCTTGTAGTTAAAAAAACAGTAGGATATTACATGTATGTGTACTCGGTAGCTTTCAATAATATTGTTTTAAGGATTTTATCAATTAATATTTACACATAAACTAAACTATCTTTTAAACAATTCCTATAACATAGATGATATTTTTGTATTATCCAGTCCTATAACATAGATTACATACTCTGATAGATTTTCCAAAATATACAAATAATTTTTATTGTCTTTGTTTATTTAATTCAACGCATGTTATTTAGTAAAAGTAAATACTATGTTTAATAAAATAATTAAAGAATGTATGAATTGATTTCGTACAGTAATTTAGTAATGTTTTTTGTCATGCCCTTCTGCTCTATAAAAAATAAAAAATAAATCCATCAATGGGGCCCTTCACCATTCTAGTCAGTTTTTTGACTGATGGAGTTTGACAGTTGGAGGCTGAAATCGTGTAAACACTCCATACAAAACCACGCAAAAAACTAGCCTGCAATTTTTAATCTAGATTATTCTAGCCTCAAAGCTAGAATTAAATTCGAGTACCTGCTCGAAAACATAGTGTTGTTTACATTAACCCCAAAGTGCGTTAAAGAAATCACGTGGTCGAATCTAGAATCAAAGTGCATGTAGTCCAGGTGGTCTCATAGTAAGTTTTTTAAACCCAAATTTGAATATCACTTTTTGACAGGATTTTTGTTCAAACAAGCTTTCTTGAGGTTTGACGAATACTCAAAACGCTCTTAAAATCTTTATTCAGAACCAGAAGCGATAAAAGTCAGCTTTCTAAATTCATACACGTTGGGATAAGCCCACCTGTATATTATACTCACTTAAATAGCTGCTCGAAATCTGTTATACAATGTAAACAGCTGTAAGGCTGAAATTTCAGCCTACGAACTTACAACGGAAAGGGCCCCAATAACCTGGTTCAATAATCAATTGATGGTTCTTTGCTCAGAGGTTTATTCCTATATTTGCAGCTACGGTAATTCCAAACATTAAGAAAAAAACATGGTGGAGCTAGTTAAATTATTTAAACAATAAGAAAGGAGAATGATTTGACATAATAATAATAACATAATAATTCAGTGTACATTTAACAAACATGTTCAAATCAATAAAAACTTTTACACTTAATAATTCTACATAGATTAAGGATCTTAAGTTTCTCTTAGACAAAATTGACATTAAAAAGGCGAATTTTGCTGATGGGAGGGCATTAGAATTGTAAAATAATGAATCAATTAAAAGATTATGCAGTTTCTCGCCTCATATAGACCAGGGTTCTCCAAACATATCAATTTGCGGGTGGCAGTGCTTCAAAACTATCGTTATTGAGGGCCATTTCACGTTACCTAGAGCTAATTGGAGAACGTTTTAATCTTGTTTTTGATAAGAAAGTACTAACTGACCATATTAAATTTGAATAGTTTTCTTTTATTGAAGCTTAAGTTTAGTCTTAAAAAAAGTAAAACATAAATTTGGATATAGAATCAATTATTTTTTTTAAATTTTATAAAGTCATCTTCTACGTGGACATGTCAGCCTATATAGGCTTTCGAGACTTATTTAGTACTATGCAGTTGAATAGTCAGTCCTTGCTATGGGGGTCGAACAATTCGGAAATTGAACCCACGACGGGTATGATGTTAAGCCGTACGGCTATACTACGGGACCGCTCTTACGAAGTCATCGCGGGTGGGTTTAAAGGATTTTTAAGGCTACATACGGCTGATGTAGTTTGGAGACTCCTGATCTATAGTTCTAGATTAAATGAATTTGCCTTACGCATGCTATAGATTCAAAATAAAAAAAATGTAGTTAAAAACTGTGTTAGAGTAACAAAAATACGGAATTTAATAGAATAAACTATTTATAATAAACGTATGTTTATTTCATGAAAGTTATTTAATAAACTTAGAATCAAAAACAATAAGTAGCACCCACCATTGACATCTACTGTGAGCTGAAAAGGTAACAATGTGCGATAGCAGTGTTCTCAAACAATAACTTGGTAAATATTAAAATAAGAAAACGAGAAACATTTGGTAACGAAAAACCAAAACATTGAATAATTGATTCAAGGAAAGCTGTATCCAGAGAGTCGTTTAACATTTAATTAAATATACCAAAACAGGAACGCTTAAAGCGATTTTCATGTTTCGCAATGTTTGCTCATGTTGTTGTCAGCTTTTAAAAGTTTTAGCCATCGTAGGATTTGGCGAAAAGTTCAGCAGAAAACAGCATCAATTAAATAAATCGGAGTGGTGTCGTTATATCGCATTGTACTTGGTTCTATTTAGCATAAAAGTTATACAAATTAAGATTTGCATCCATAAAAGGTGTGATACATATCTACTTTACTAAGCAATTCAACATCTATTTAGTTTTACAAGAAAACAAATATGAATTAGCCATGAGATGATACAATCCACGGTGTTTTCCATTTAAAACTACGTACATTGATCCACAAACATGCCTTATAAGTGTCTTGTTTGCTTAAAGTGTTGCCAGTTACTGACATTCATCTGTCGATTCCGAGGGCCACTTTGCGAGGGGGTGTATACAAATAAAAGCATCATACTTACAGTGGTTGATTCGGAGGACGGCTTAGGATGCAATGTTGGAGGCCACTGCCACCGATGGCACCGCTCCCGACCGCTCCGGCTCCGCTGCTCGTTGACGGGAACACTATGACCGGGTCCGAGCATCGCTTCAGATATTCTAGAACAGGAGGATGAGTAGAAAAGTTACTTTGAGAACATCGACCGTTCCAGTGACATCAACTTTGCTGGTGGTTGGTGGTTGGTGGATGAAGGAGGCGAACAGACACGTTCGTGCAAACGTGAAGGAGGGGTGCTTCTACAGAGCATTGTGCTGCTACTACAGAGGAAAACCAACGCAGAAGAGAGTATGGTGGCGCCGAGAGCTGCAATGGTGAGTGATCGGATTGATACTTGGAGCTACTGCAAGTGAGGTAAGGGGGCTTGGTTTGTAACTTTACACAAAATAGTGAGCATGTCTGGAACACTACACACGTTACAGCCATCAAGTACACTTTACAGCCATACTTACTGTACTTCCGTTTGTTGAGTTTCTCCTCGTCACTCTCGTTGATGTCGTAGCCCATGATGTAGGAAGAGTAGTCGTCGCCGTGACCGTACGCGCTGCTCTTGCGATGGCTGTGATGCTCCTTGGCGCTCGATCGCCTCGTGCCAGTTACGTTTGGTCGATAGTGCAGCTCAACGTCGCAGCTGGATTGTTTGAGAAAGCTACGCTGCTTGCGCTGGGTTTGTTGCTGGTTCGGTTGAGCTAAGCTTGCGGTTAAGGGTTGCATGGCACCTGTGGAGGTGCCCGAAATTGCATCCGAGATGCCTTCGCCAGCTATGGGAGCTACAGTCGACCCTTTGCTAGCCCGTCTGGAAGGGATGGGTGAGTGACCATCGGCTGGTGGATGCGCTTCACCCCGGCAGAGGGAGTCGAGCAGGATCGATGGTGATGAGGGCCGATGGTGCTGCTGGCGAGTATTGGTAAGGTGGTGCTGTTGCAGCTTCACCAGATCACTAACCGGCGGTGAATGTCGTGCGGTAGATGCTATCACAGGTAGATTGGATGCCGTCAGCTGGTTAAAGCTTTCGATGAGTCCGAGTGGAGGCGAAGACGGCGCCTCTTGCTGCTGCGGCTGCTGCTGCTGTTGCTGTGCCGAATGGGCGGCCCGACCGATGGACACTGCACCAGCAGAATGGTTACTGTTATGGGGTTGCGTTAATTTGTTTCTCTTACTAGCGCTACTACTACTGCTATTATCGCCTAGAAATAGTGCTGACTTTTTGCCGCCGCTAGCCACCTGGCTGGTCGGCTTGTCCTTCCCTATCACAGTGGAGTTGTTGTGCTGATGCTGCTGCTGTTGTTGCTGCTGTTGCTGTTCCTGATCCCGATCCGACTGGCTGAGATCCACCACGAACGAGGTATCACAGTCGATGGCGCTCGCTTTGGTCGACGACTTTGGCTGCTGGTAGGTGGCCGTACTGAATGTCAGGTGGCGTCCATCGGCCGCTGGCTTCTGGCGTGGCAGTATAGGGCTGTTCTGGGCGCTGATCGATTTCGCTTCGAGTACGCGCAGTCGGTTGGCAACGGCATTGCCGGCGGACAGATACGATCCCAATCCGTACCGCGATCGGGTCGAGTTCTTGATGATGGATATAGGTTCCGAGGCAATGCTGCGCCGCATTTCCGACACATCGCTAACACCATCCAGCTCGATCGACACATTCGTAGCACTATCTTCCAGATCGTAGTGAGCGCTGAGTGGGTCTGATTCGGGCTCGATCTCGATGGAAACCGGTTCCAGCAGGGAGGACTTCCGTGGTGCGTTAGCCGACGTACGACCACTGCCTTTACGATTTTCAAGCGATTCGGGACTTTTCGTTGAGCTCGATTCGGCGGCGGATATCCGGGACGCACCAGAAGCTCGATTTGGCGCACTCACCTTCGGCGAACTACCCTCCTCGACAAGCACGGCCGGTTCCACACTCGTTGTTGCCACGACCACATTCCCATCGGCATCGACCAGCGACGAAAGGTCGCCGATCTCGACGATAACCTCATCAACTCCGTCGCTAATGGTGGAATTTTCCACCCCAAGGCTCGCTTCCGGCACCGCACTCCCATAGGTGTAGCAACCGGCATCGAGACTTTCCCGCTGCTGACGGTCCACGCTTCCTGCCGTTCCATTATGACCCGGACATAACGGTTCGATGGCCGCGTTTGCACCATCGCTACTATTGCTATTGCTAGCGGAAACCTCCCGATGGCAACAGCCGCTTCCGCCCGCTCCACCCGTTGATATCTTCCGCCCGAAAAGGATACGCCGCAGGAGGCGCGACTTTTTGTGGCGTTTCTTTAGCTCGCACTCGCGCTTGATGGCCAGTATCTTGTTCTCGACCAGCGTCGAAAAGACGGCCTCGAACTGAATGGCCCTGTTCAGATCCTCCAGTGTGCCGTTGGTACACACGCCCTTGTCCACCTTCATCGTTGCAGGACAGGGGCCGTCCGCCCGCTACCTCGCCGAGGGCGGATGAAGGTCACAAATGGACGATTGACCTTGCCAGATTTGTTACCGATGTACCGACCGCTGTACCGAGTGGCGTGCAATACTTTTACGAGGCTTAAGAATGGTTATCTGCTGGGCTGAGTGAATTTTCTTTTGTATTTTGTCCACAGTTCCTTGCGCCACATCGGAAGCTTTTAATTATCGAATAATTTCAGTGCTTCATTATCCTCAGCGCAGTTGTTTTGTTCATTTCGTTTATCTTTTTCACGTTTGAAACCTTTAAGCAAATCGTTAAAGTTGGGTAGCGCTGCATTACATTATAGCATAGACAAACTTTAGTTGGAAATCAACGGATTTAGAATGATGATGGTTGGAAGCTATTCTACGATCTGTACACTGTAAGATTGTACCATTCTGCAAAGATAAGGATAAAAATAATAATGTTATTACTATGAGGATACATATAATTGCGATAAAAAATATTGAAAAACAGTAGCTTACGTTGTGAGATAATTAATCATAAAATCATACAATTGATTGATACAGTTTTAGGCAGATTGTTGCGGCTCTCGATAAACGACTTTTGAATTTTTTATAACCTTTAACTTTATAGCGTAGCGTAGGATTTAAAAACACGTCCGAGCGTTCACCAAGATCAAGAGAACGATCAAGTCCGCCCGGATTTTCGTGTTTCCTGTGCTAATCTTCCGCTAACGACCTGCCACTTCACGCGTTTACAATTGAAAATCGAGTTCGTTCGAACTATCCTAACACAAATGTTAAATTAAAATCTTAATTTATAAATAAAAAATTAAAAATGTAATCAATCGTAAGTATTTTGGATATTTTTTTGAGAATATTTTTAATTTAATTATTACAGCTATGGAGAATTTCAATTTAATTCAATACGTTACGATTACGATTCAAAAACAGATGCGTTAAGTGCATTTTAAACAACTAAAAGAAAACATTGATCCCTTTTGTTAAAAACTATAGTATAAATCGGATTGTCAGCCAATATAAGGAGCGGTTCGGTGGGGCAGTCGTCATCTCGCACAATTTAACATCATGCCCGTCGTGGGTTCAAGTCTAGAATGTACCGCTCGATGGCAACCGGTTCCAGCAGGGAGCACTTCCGTGGTGCGTTAGCCGCCCTACGACCACTGCCTTTACGATTTTCATGCGATTCGGGACTTTTCGTTGAGCTCGACTCGGCGGTGGCTATCCGGGACGCACCAGAAGCTCGATTTGGTGCACGGCCTGGCCGGATTTGGCAGTCGTGGGTTCAAGTCTAGAATGTACTGCTCCCCCCGTAACAAGGATACAATGTCCGGTTACGTAAGGTACTGAAAAGGTTTTGAAACCCTGTATAGGCCCGGTATGTCGGCGTAGGCTGTTATGCCAAATAGAACAGAAAGCCAATGTTTATATCAATAACTAATCAAATTTAAACCAAATAAAAAGATTGATGTTCACGAGTTGTTTGCTATAAATACCAATCATAACTTTAAAAATTTATCATAATTGTATGTATCATGTTAGCGTATACAATTTTGTTGATTGCTCGAAATACACTAAACATTGCAATATTAAATACATACATCTTCATCGTTAAGCCTGGAAGTGTTATGTTAAATTGAGTTAATTTTCACAACATGAAGCAGTATGAAGCAACTAAATTCTATCATAAAATAATAACATTTTCTCAATGTCACATAATGGCATCCGTATCGAGTCATTCAATCGTTTGCCACCTCAAGTCCGCCGACCGTATCGTGTGTTTATTTTAATGAAAATAAATGAGGTGCCAAAATAAACACAAATAATGGTACCAGCAACGCTTCAACGTGATTGATTTAGGTTGATTTATAATCATATCCCTGCCGGTCACCTCCTTTCGTATCGCTGTGATCACGATTTATGGCATCTTTAAAGGGTAAGGGTTTGAACTGTACTACTCTTTCCATGAATAATGCACACATTTAACGTAAATTAATTTATACTAATTAGGTAGAAATATGATAACGGTTGACATCACGTTTGAAAATAAATTAAAAAAAAATTGCCTAAACAAAAAAAAACACTACTTGAAATATGAATTGGATTTATATAATTTATTTCTATCTTTTGATCAATTTGTGTTAGATTAAATTTCTACAAAATTATTTTCGAATTTTATTAGAAAATGGTACTAAATGTGTTGAAAACCTTTTTCCAAACAATTTCATGGTTTCTTAACATAAACACGTTTTCTTCTATTAAAGAAAATATCATCGCAAAACAACTTTTGAAGGAAGCTTAAGAAGCCCTTCAAACAGCTCAGCACCATGACGCTTCGAGTAACAAGATGCCTTCACCTTCAACAGTACCGAAATCGAGTCATCAATTATGCACTTTGTGTGCATTGCATCAAGCATCAATGTGTGAGAGTGTGTGTGATGTGCATATTACAAAGACATTGAGTTTGCATTTCAAAGTGTGATCAAGTGTAGGGTTGTTCACACGTTTGACTAATTAACGTTTTGCAGATTAACGTACAAGGTAGACCCAGATGATACACTACCATGGCTGTTGCTGTCATATTGTACATTATGCAGTAAAATAACTAAAATATGAAGTGTATAAAGTTTTAATTTAAAGTATTCTGCGTAAAAATAATAATTATAAATAACCGTTCTGCTCTTAAAAAGTTAAAATTTTTACAACTCATAATTAAATTTAATTTAAAGTTATAATAACGAAAGAAGTTGGTGATATATCATTATTGTTTCACAAACAATATACGATTTTATTTTAAAGAGTCTGTAAACCCACCAAGTTTGAGTAGAAGCAAGGTGTAGTTTTTGCAGCTGAACTGTTCAAACCCCAAACATATCGCGATAGAACATCATCCGAGGAAACTGAGACGGTTTATAAGTAAGTGAAGTAAAACGCTTGCTATCAGCCTTGTTGGTGAGTAGAGCGTGAAAACAGCAGCCGTTAAAAATTCATTCTCTGCTTTCGGTTTTTGGCTGATGATGTGTCTGTTCGGTGGGAATTGAATACATTTCGTCGTCCTCGCGCTTGCCACTTCTTTGCGAGTGCTTATCACTCGTTCACGAGTGCCTCTGGGGCGCGGGGCCGGCATCTTTTACGATCAATTCCCCTTTTTTACATCCTTCATTCCCATCCTGCGGCTGTTTGTTTCTGCAACGCAGCATAAGAAGTTTGAAGCTTCTGCGAGCGCGTGTGTTTGCACCGTGCAATTAAGTTGTGATTGTGTTGGATCGTGTATTACTTTCCATCCTTTTTTGTGTTACGTCCTTTTCCATCCGCTATGGTAGCACGTACGGACAAGGACTGGGAAATCTGATGCCACCCCTTTTTGGAAGCCGCAACTTGGGGAATAAACATGAGCTCATAAATTTGTTATGAACAAATAAATTTGACAGGCAAATGATTCCGACTTGCGGGAAATAGCACAAACGTGCCCGATGGCACTACATCACACTGCTCGAGTGGAAGCTTTTTTACCCATCATGTACGTACGGCGCTGTTATCGATTCTGTACGAGCTTACACGTCGGTCGATATAGCGGTGCATGTGCTATTGGAACGCCAACAAGCAAAAGTAACGAATGAAAAGGATTTTTTCACACTACACACGCACACATGCAATGGAAGTACAGTATAAACTGACAGAGAAGGAAAACAAAATGAAGCAGTGATAAAGAAATAGTGCTAGAATGATGAATGGCGAGGTTAAAGAGTAAAGTATGATTTAAAGACGGCACAACAGGGCTAAAAAAACTCCAAGCACGAACTGTACGTCAAATTTCCGGCTGGCATGGGAGGAATAAACGTTATGCATTGGACTATCCATACATCTTTTCGGATGGCTTTGGTGACAGGTCGAGCTTAAACGTATTATGTGGGGTTGTTTTTGGCCCTCCTTTGATCGTTCCCTTTTCGCGCCGAGTCATTTGGTTACGCTTAAAATATGATTTTGCTCCTGGATTACTACACATTTAGGGGTTCACTGGAAGGGTTTAATTGTGCGCATTGCGGATTTTTCAGCACAGTTAAAACGGTGTGTAAATAACGGGACGTTGAATGTTAGAGAGGATGCAAAATGCGGTAGAAGGGTTTCATCATGCTTTTTGATATATGAATGCAGCAGTGACGTTAAGTGTTAGCATTTCAATGAACAGCGGACAAATTAAATTTATGTTGTCATAGCTTTTGACATTGATTGATTTTAAAATATGTTAATTAAAATGTTAAAATTTGAAGTCTGCAGTTATTCAGTGTTGTAAATACCACACTAGTTCTTTAGTAAAAAAAATAGTATACCTTAGGTTTCAATTGTGATGATATCGGCTTAAACAGACTTAGCAAAATTACTAATTAGAAAACTGATCAGTTTTTCTAACAGAGCGACGATCCGGATTGAAACAATGTATTGAGTATTGATGCATATAATAAAAGCACAACTTAGAACTCATATGCGACATACATTTTTTGTACATATTTAATATAAACGAGCGGTCACTTTGCGAGTGTTTCATTGTTGGTAAAAGGAAGAGGCTTTTCCCATCTTACGTTTGAATGTGGAACCTAACCAATGAACTTAATTATTTTGGGCTATTGGAAGCATAAAGTACTTAATTTATTATCCGCTACTGTATACTTTATTAAAATGGCTAGGCACTTAGTACTATGCGATTGACATAGCACTGCTTTGAAATTAGAAGTGTAGACTCGAAGTCTCCGGATAATAGACACAACTTTCTTTTTATTTTTATTCTTTGGCACATCAGTCGGTTATCAGTCAACAACCTCCTGCATCACTGGTGTGCTTTGGCATTCGGTGACTTATTGATTCCCTCCATAGCAGGATAGCTAGTTCTACATATGGGGGCACGGTCTATTTATGGCTTGAACCCATGACGGGCATGTTGTTAAGTCGTACGAGTTGACGACTGTACTTGAGACCGGACGACTAGACTAGATTATTAATCTAATTAAATGAAACTTCACAGAATCATTCAAGTTTTTGTGTTAAAAATACAATCAAGGCCGAGTGTTCTTTATGAATATTACAAAAAAAATTACACATTTCGTTCATTTCAACACCTGTTCGCAAGACATAACGATAGATCCATAAATCTTACAACACATTAATGAATTCTTTTTCTTTGCCTTGTTTAATGGTTCATCGTCCAGATGCCAATTAAAAAAATGAGCATGGATAATTCATAACTTAACTTAAGTTTCTTTAGTTGATACGTAGGGGTCCTCTGAGAAGGTACACGTGAATAGCTAAGTAACACATTCTACTGGAGTGTATTGCATATATTTTGCTATTATTTATATTTATATTTCGGACGCTCCCCCCCCCCCACCCTTAAAATTTGAATAAAAGCGAAAAATTAATTAATTACAACAAGCATGTTACTGCTAATGAAACTTTTCAAAAGTTTTCCCGTAAAATTATCAACCGATGATAATGGAAGCAACAGTGCTGTCCATTAAGTTGAAACACTCCAACCGTACTATGTTTGGATTTAGCGAGCAAACAGGTGGTAATTGATAGAACTTTTCGAATTTGTTCCCGAGTTCGTTTGTTTGTGCCGTCTTTTTTTCAACTTTTCCAGAAGCCGACCGTATCACAACCACTTGGAGCATGTCTTTACATGTGTTTGCTTTGTTTTTATCTTCTCTGCAAAATGCTCTGATATTGAACCTGACTGTTAATGGAAGCTACACCTGGGATCGGTGTAAATAAAAAAAAATCCCATAGAAATTTTCTCTCCTCTCCACGGCAGCAATTGCATTGAAAGAAAGAAGAAAGAAAACAAACTCATCTCCTCTCAGTGTAGTATTATAGTGTGCGAGCAGTAGCTTACATACACGACTGACCTATATAAATTTATACTAGCGCAATCTCACGGTCGTTTGATGGTATGGGAAAATTTGGCACTGTGCCATAGATATTGGAGGAATTGTTTACATAAACAGTCGGGGGAGTTATGCCGGATCTTGGAAAAATTTGAAAACAGTATTGGATGCCAACCATGTGCAAGAGGTCAGCGGCACGGATGTAACGGTACGTTTCAAATCTCCGTCGTTGGGCAGTAGACAAGTGAAGTATCATAGCGGAAATGTATACAGGTACAACAAAACTAAACCTTTCCAAATATACATGTCAAATGTTTCTGTTTTTAGTTTTCATTTAAAACTAGCAACGGTACAGAAAAAATAACATCGAAATGATTTTAGATTCTCATTTCAGAATCAGATTCTCATTTGGATTCTCATTTAGAACACGACTTGTGTATTACATTGGACAACAAATTATCACGGTTACTACTATTCTTTATGGGTTTGTTACATAAATTGGGCCGGAGAAGTAGTCCCTATCCTCTACATCCGCTGATTTATGTTCATGGCTTCATAGACTCGCAACGAAGCATATTGTGTGATGTGTGTTTCAATCAAAATTTCATTTTATCTCCGGAATTAATCTACACACTATCGGTGCTTGTCTGTGCCGTCGATACCAACCAAAGAGAACATGAGCATCTGAACTTGTTTAACATAATCCAAGCCACATATGGCAAAGACACGGAGTAAATTTCTTATGCTTTTTTTCCAGCTTTTCCTACAGCAAGTACACTCAAGCAACAGCGACCAAGCAAGGCGCAAAGTCTTTATCCGGTAAAGGATACTGGCTGTGCGAAAGTGAAACGAAGCTTATTGGCAGTTTTTATGTATTCGATAATCCTTTCCTCCTTCGGTTTGGGTGTGGATTGCCATTTTCGTAATAACATTATGGCTCCGGTCCGGGGTACCACGTTGCACAGAGTACTTTTCTCCACTGTGCCATAACCAACGGTGTACTGTGATGGGATATAGCCCGGCCAGGAAATGATGATGATTGGCAGTGATGATAATGGCAACGATCGCTTAACGGCACCCCGTGTTAGGTTGGCGGATTCCCCGAGCAAACGATTGCCTGATTGTCTCTGACTCGACAAGATGCCATGGTAAGGATTGATTTTTGTGTATGTCTTGGAGTGTGCGTGTGTGTTCTGCTATCGAGTGCTAGTCGTGGTCGTGCAACGGGTTAGAATAAAACTTGATTTATGCAGGACTGCTGGATCCCTGTGGAACATTTACGATATCGAATGTATGCACGAATGGAGACGACCCCTTCGCGTGCACCATGTGTGTAGCTCGACAGCAGCTGGAAATGATTAAATTGCCCCAATATTATTACGGTGCCGGCCCGGGAGGTTTCTGTCAAGCCGTCTCCCGGGAAAATCAATCAAGCAGGGCAAGGAAATGTGTGTAACATGTGTGAGGCAGATACACTAGCGGCTGGTAATGTCGACCCAGACCTGGTTAGCTGGAACGGCGGGCTCGCGGAATGATTGACGCGTATTCGGTGCGTCTGCAAATGAAGTAGTTGGTAGCTAATGGTATTGATCACGCACAGTTTGATCGTAATTTTGTAGGAATTCACATTAATCCCACCGTTTGTTTACGGTACCTTAACGCATGACTTGCGAGCGTGATGACGCCAGTGGATCATGTTTAAATTAATCTTTATCCCACATAGTTGATTGCCCAAGGTTCTGTAGGAAGGCGGGTTTGCGCTTCGAGCAGTGTGAAGGAGCTTCAATGTTTGACGGTTTTTGGTTATGCCCAACAGTAATGAATTTATCCCTCTGGTATAATACACGCATTATTATTATTTATCTTTAAACATTGTTTGAAAAAAGGTTTTTAAATATTTTTTCTTATTTATGTTTCAAATACTATAAACAACTTAACTCAATGTTTTTATAAATGCACAATAGCTTTAATGCCATTTCATATTTGTGGCATAATAATATAAGCAAACACAATATCTCCATATTGCTTTCGATTGCTGTAAAATAGTTCATTAAAGAAACTGGATATTTTTTTTAACATTGATAGTTTAAAAATGATTTTTCCTTAAGGCCTTAAGGGCCGGTCTGGTGGTACAGTCGTCAACTCGTACGACGTAACAACATGCCCGTCATGGGTTCTAGTCCCGAATAGACCGTGCCCCTCCATACGTAGGACTGACTATACTGCTATGGCAACAATAAGTCACTGAAAGCCAAGCTCACCTCGCTAGTGGGTATTGGCAAGCCTTGACCTACAGCGTTTGTTGTGCCAAAGAAGACGAAGAAGAAGATTTTGAGAAAGTTGAAATTATCAATGAAATTTTATAAATATAATGATTTCTACCATAAAATTATAGTGTATCCACTATAAGACACTTGTATTAACTATACTGGGTGGTCCCGTGGTACAGTCGTTAAGTTGTACGACTCAATAACATAACCGTAAAGGGTTCAAGCTTAGAATGGACCGTCCCTCCGTAGCAAGGATTGCCTGGTAGAGAATAATGTCTCGAAATCCTGTATGGGCCGGTATGTACACGTTGGACGTATCGTCAAATAGCAGAATTAACTAAACTGTTATTAAGCCAATAATAAACTGAATGGATAATCGATTTTTTATACTTTTCATAATGTTTCTCGCATATTACGAGATCCTTGTCGACAGTATAATTATAGAATATTACATAAATTTGATTGAAAATTTTTAAAAAATCATACGCAATGAAAATTACGGACGTACATTCTAATGACGCAGTGATGACAATAGACGAATGTGATATAACAACTACTATCTAATCCATACTGAATTAAGAGGCGAATGAATTCAATGGGCTCAAAAAAGACCATTCTGAAATGAGTTTTTTGTTCTGATTACAATGGAACGATCGGCTCTGCTTAGTATTGATAAACTTCTTGTAGTAGATTGCTTTTCTCTTGGATATGAGCTGCGAATTTTCTGCTTCGTCACAAAAAATGTCAAACAAGTGATTTAGTACGCTTCAGACGCGAATACAAAAAAAACCCCAACTTTATCATCTCGTTAGAACAAAAGCTATTGAGTGTCATACTCATTCGCTCTTTTAACGTGTTTGCGGAATCGTCACTAAGCACTGGCGGAAGCTTACAGGGAGACATAATAGGGATTTATGGGAAGATGGTTTTATGATGAGAATAAACAATGCGATAGCCTTCTTCTATCGGGCGACAGAGTCGACTAGTGGCAGCAAAATTACCCGACTCTCTTAGCCATCCGAGCGCAAACTGCCAACGTAGCACAAGATTCGCACTGAAGTACGGAAGTCTTTTAATGCTTCGTGAGCTTGATGCTTATTGACGGGTTATATTACCGGCGAATGGCAATGGCTGCCTTTTTTGTTGATTCAGTAGCTCGGGGCAATCATGGGTGTTCATGGCAGTATCTAAATCATGATTATCTGCGCTGTTTTGTTATGTTGACATGGTGATAGTTGATATGGAGAATGGAACTATGAGTGAAAATATAGCTGCACGAGGCACTGCAATCAAGTTCTTTTTTGGATGTAAAGTGAGATGCTTGACTGGTGTGGTGTGTAGCATTGTTTTAGCAACCGCGATTAAATAAAGGCTAGAAAATTGAACAATATATTGTTACAAAATACACGATTTTCTTTAAATTGTTTATGAAGAAGATGATGGATGGATATTTTTTATTAGTGGAAATATATAACATACTTGCTAACTTACATATCGTACTGCGTATATGTTCACTAATCAATCGCAAAATATGGAAAACGCAAAATGCAGACAAAATTTGAATAACAAAGTTTTCAAACGCCTGCAGAAGAAATACTAGTTTCAAAACATTATGATACTATAAGGATTCACCCAGCAACACCTCTCAAACTTTGTTTACTTTGTGCTACCCATGCCACGGTCAGAAATCAACAGCGTTAGTAAACACATCTTAGCAAAACATTGGTTAGCGTCCCAAGACACAGCTTTTCCCGGCAAAAGGTCAATTTGTCTAAAGCTGTCAAAGCTTTCTCCAGCTTCGTTTACGCTCTCGTCCTCATTGGATCCAACACAAGAAAACGGTAAGCTATTTTATGTTTGTCATACGAAAACAAGCAGGTTAGTGCATCAGGAAGACTATAAAATAATACACCATGCGGCGGGATAGGCGCCCGTCTCCCTGGGTTGTTTTATCTCAACTATATTCAGAGAGCGGCTCCTTCCGCCGGCTTTAAAACCAGCGCAGCAAAATAGTTCGGCACTCGGGTGTAGCGTATCCGGTGAGGTAAAGTCGTCGTAAAAAATTGATCTCCAGTACGGGCAAGCAAAACACATCGTTAATCTAATTTTAGGCACGAATGCCATTCGTGGGTGCACTGCACGGTGGTTTTGTGTGCCGAGCACATCTGCTCTGGGTTTGGCCGCGGGGGCATAGATCGGCAGTAGATGAAGAGATCGATTATATTTACCGGTGAGTGAAAAATTTATTTTCTTCCCCGTACATGCATACACACACACTCACACACTCACGCGCACACATGTATTCAGTATTGCCGGGAGGAAGCAAACAGCGTTTTGCTTTTACGTCTCGTTCGCAGTTCCCGTTCTGTGGTTGCAAAATGGCACGAGAACTCACACGAGTGCACGAGTTTTGTGACTAGGTGGGGTCGGTAGTCGGTTGCGGTGAGGGTCTCAGATGTTTTCAGTGTAAATATTATGCCACGCCGAAGTTTTTGCTCGGTTCATGTTCTGGTCTCGTGGCTGGCAAGGAAGAGGATCATCTGCATACAGTTAGCAGAAGCAACACCCATCGTAGCATCGTACATATCGAGTGAAAAAGAAAAGAAGAGATCACTGCAGACAAAGCAAAGATTTATATTCATCTGCATGCAATACCGTTTGCTGAATCTGTGATGGTGGTGGTGGTGAACAAACTAAGCATTGAATGAACTGTTTTGTCAGTTGGGTGGAATTTTGTTGTTTAACGTAAATATTGTGAACTGCTGCGGCTCATGGTTGCTTTTCAATTCAATGTAATAGTGAAATGGATTTTATGTATTTAATTTTTAATATACAGTTTGAATGCAAGAGAGAACCGTGTGACCTTTCCATTAAACATGTTAATGCTTTTGTACCTTTTCGAAATTATAACAGAGACAGTCACTGTATCGTATTATCAGTCAAAATTTCTTGCATCATGGGAATTACAACATATGCTTACATTCAATTTAAAGCTACTCTCTGTCTAACCCTGTACTTATGGATGTAATGTCAGAGTCGTAATGATCATATCACATCTAACATAACACAACAATATGTAAATAATAAAAAGCAGACTGATTTAGTCAGTGGAACGGAAGATTAAATGGAAGTTACAATTTGATAGCCTCACCGACCCTTCTATTTCGAAAGGTAATAGTTCATGTTTGTTCAGAAGTATCATATACTATTATAATATATTAAAATACACAAAATGGATAAGTAAGCAACTCTATGGCTGATTGTTGGATGAATGGTTTTCTAGAAAATGGGAGGTTCTACGATCATAGGTAGCTTATTATATGGAGTTTGGCACTTGGCAACAGAAATCATGTCAACATTCCATACAAAATCACACGCCAAATTAGGCTCAGATATTCAGCCTAGATTATTCCAGCGTGAAAAATATGTAGGGGTAAACGGAGCAAAATAAGCATGCGGGGCAAAATGAGCACCCTTTATTTAAGCATTATTTCATTTCATTTCATTGGAGTGTTCCATTCACAAAATGTAAGATTTATAACTCGTAATTGGCACATAACTTAGGAAAAAGTAAAATAAAATGTCGTAGTACATTGATGTAATTTTTATCACTTTTAAATTAAGCTTTAAGCAATGTCACATGGATGTGTGGAACTTTTATATGATCTATTATAAAAAATGGAGCCGGTCTGGTGGTACAGTCATCAACTCGTACGATTTAACAACATGCCCGTCATGGGTTCAAGTCCCGAATAGAC
>AXCO02000289.1:0-66013 GCA_000473525.2 Anopheles melas | reverse complement strand
GAGAGAGAGAGAGAGAGGGTTTGCTGAGAACTATGCACGCGTCTATGTGCGTTGTAGCAGAGGGTACGTGCGTGTGTGGGGGTACCGGATGTGGTCGGATGTGCTTGTGGGATGGGGCGTACGGGGTGGGTTTTGAATAGAGCCATGCGATTGGTTACGACCCGAGTGTTCGGTGCGGGTTGAACGATTTATGAAATATTCATTTCCGGATGATGGCACTACCAGTGAATGGGGATGGGAGGGGTTCGGGTTAAAGACTCCGGTTTCCGGAAGGGATAATCAACGGAACCACGGGCCGGGGCTTGGGGTGTTCCGGCACGGTGAAGGATGCTTGATCGGGGTCGAAGTGTTGGGTGGTCGCATTAAAACGAGAGCCATTTGAGTGCGCGTGGCTGTTTGGAATCGGTAAGCCAGAGCCGGTTAGGATGGGGCACCCTTTATCGGGCATCCCGGCAACGGGTGGCGGATGGTCTAACTGTTATTTCTAGTTGCCGGCTTTGAGTGAGGTGAAAAGTAGATTGATAACACTTGGCGAGATAATGAAAATATGGTTTATCACTGGTCGGAGGATGGCGAGCGTTCGTGCCGTTTCCTGTGCCGTTATCCTTTTTGTCACCCCACACACACACACACTCACACACAGCATTGGTCAATATTGGATTTTTTTATGTGAACTTGTGTACATTACGCGATGACGATGGTGATCATCGCCATGCTGATGGGAATGATGATGGTCCTGCCGGCGGCAGAATGGTATCCGTCTGGTCCACGCTTCCTGCTGCCCATACCGTCCCCCAAAGGGGCTGCTAGAAGTTGATAGTTTCAGTGTGGAAAGGTAAACTCGTGGGTCTATCCGGAACGGAGAGCGCTGGCGCCGAAGGCTGGCACGAAGGTTTCAATTTACATATTTTTAATTTAGTTCGATCCATTTAGTCACGTTAGGATATTTTTATACCGCGGCGCGCGGGCTGCGTTGCTGGGGCCCTTCTCTTCGGCGTCGACACTAAATGATGCTCGATTAGTTGTTTTATCAGAAAATAACCTCCCCATAATCAAGTTAAACGGATCAGATACTCGAGGCCGGCGGGCGATACTCCGGTTCATTTGTACAAATGCGCCCTGCTGCGTCCTTCCGGGGCCGGCCGTCCGATAGTGGATCATGGTAACTGTCAAGTCCAGCGTGTTGTATTGCGAATGAAATTGAGCGTGTTACGTTTCTGGTCGTTTGTGGTGCAGAAAGAGAGAATAGTGCTGTGCTTGTGTGAAGCAAATAGTGAAATTTGAAAAAAACACAATGCAAAAGCGGTTGACGATACATGGAAGAACAATTAAAAATATTTAATTTCTTATGCAATAAGGTTGAAACTTTTAAACAAAAAGGTGTTGTTAGCCAAATGGTTTGGCAATTTCAATTGAAAGGGATGTTCGCATTATCATTAAACAATAAATAAACAAACAAAGGTAGGCATGAAAATTAAACAAAGAAATTTATTAAAAAATAGGGGGAAATGGGCGATTTTTCAAAGGAAATATTTAACAGCGAACAAATCATCGCTCTCATTGATATGGCACATTCCATTCAAAAAAATGACGAATTGATACACACAATTCACAATACATCAATTTGTAAATTATGAATAGCATGTTATGTAAATAGGAGACATTCAAAACACGAAAATAAAGTGTTTGTAACATAGAGTGTTTGTCAAAGATGGTTGAGTTTTTTGCAAAAAGCTTTGGAATTAGTTTATTGATTTATTTACTCATTGAAATTTAGTATAAATGGACCTGATGAATTTTGGAAATATTTAGATCAAGTAGAACCTTTCGAAACATGTTAGAATAGTTAAAAAATATGAAACAAACTGATCAGTCTCGCAGTTCTTCATTCATTTACAACGTGTTATAACACATCAAGAGGATGATTGTTAATTGTACTATTAATTAATATTTCTGCATCAGAAACAGAAAAAAAAATCTGATCGTTTCTTGCACGAGTTTTGAATCAGGATATGGTATTAAATAAAGTACATGCAATAAGCTGGAATAATTGCAGTTCAATGGGAAAAACTAAACTCTAATACACAATTGCTTTGTATGTATTGTATACAATTTTTAAAATATTTATTTTGTTAAAAGAATATCTTAGCTCGCCTATATGCGTGATTAACAGGTACGTTGTAAGTCTTTTTTCTCCTTATAAAAATGTCTTCTATTCGTGTGCCCTGGATCGTTATCGGTTGTGCTGTGTGCGGTTAACGGTTACAAAATCGTAGCATTTAACAAAACGTGGAAAAAGGATA
The DNA here is from genome assembly GCA_000473525.2 of Anopheles melas. Lineage (NCBI taxonomy): Eukaryota > Metazoa > Arthropoda > Insecta > Diptera > Culicidae > Anopheles > Anopheles melas. Next base: position 63,710 of record AXCO02000289.1, on the reverse strand, counting down.
AAATACCTCGCACCGTATCAAGCCTTGGCAAGAGTGTGCAAGTGGCAGTTTTCTGCTAATGACAAGCACCGACAACGACCCAGGGAATGACTTCCACCCGACGACTCTTCAACAGATCGCGAAATAGAGAAGCAACAACAACAGCAACATTACACACAAAAAAGTTTCGTTTGAGGCCGTATCACCAAGAGCCTGATGGCTTTCCGCGGACTGTTGTTAACCTGAACAAGATGCTGTCAGTTGCCCAAGATGGGTAGGACAATTTTCTTTTCTTCCCTCGCTTTCGGTCGCTTGCCGAGTTGGTTGGATGAGTTTGCAGCTTCCCACCCTCCTCTTGCCCCCCCCCCCCTTCCTCCCACGGGAAAACGACAAATGAGCACGTGGTAGAAAGAGGCTAAGCGGAAATGGAAACATACCTCCCAGGTAGGAAATAATTAGGAAACAGCACTCAAACCACGGCCGTTCCGCGGAACGTTCAGCAGCCTACGGGTGGTGCCATGCTTTCATGTCGCCAGCCAAATCTGACGCCCCTGGGCGTCCCGTTTTTCTGTGGGCCAGCGACGGAATGGGAAAGGGGCAGAACAAAAAAAGAAAAGCTGCTGGTTCCCTTAAATGTCATTTGAAAATGCTCAGAATCGTGGCGAGTAAGATGTTTGAGACGATTAGACGAAAGCTTTCGGTGGAGTTGTTTGCTTCGCCTGCTGTACGGCTGCGTTTTGGTGGGTAAATTTAGAGTCACAGTAAGTCGGTGGAGGTTTTTGCCGCCGCAACAAAACAAATCGTTCGCGATCGGCCGAGCGGCCAGCATTAGTGTGTGTGTGTGTGTGTCGTTGGTGTAATCGTTTTTACATGGCCTTTGCACTGGAAAGTAAGATTTTTTGTTGTCGTTGTTGGTGCGAAAACCTTTGTTGTACGTTGCCTCCTGATTGCCTTGCCCCGTTTAGGACCGTGTGAGGTTGGCGATTATTTAAGTAAATGCGGCTGTCATTTGAACGAAACGCTCGATAGGATCTGTTGGCGTAGCGGTGGGGACAGCCCGGGACTACTGTAGCCGGGGTCGTGTTTGACCCCCATGTTCTCTGCGTTCGCGGGTTCTTATCGGTGGTGGTTTTTGAGGCTAAATTATGGGTAATCATGAACCAGCGTTGCTGTGTGGTTGACAGTGAACGCGCAGCTTTGCTTGTAATTGAGACATCGTTGTCGGTCGGGCCTAATGGGAAGATTTTACCTTGTTTTGTAGTGGAATGGGGGTGGTGGATGGTGTGGAGGTGATGATTACACGTTCGATTACGGTGGCTCGACGGAGGGAGATCGTGCACTTGACGTTAGCGGTTTTGATACAAAGACAAGGCTGCGAAACTCAAGTAAAAGCGTAATGGGAGTTTTGTTAAAATAAATTTCATATTTCGGAAATCATCTTTGAAAAAACTATATGTTCATTCCATCAGCACACAAACGGATTATAATAATGAAGGGAAAGGAAAAGATTAGACAAATTTCCCATTGCACTCCTATCACCGAGTGCAGTGGATTTCGTGCTTAATGATTAATAAATTCTTTATATTGCACGTAGTTGTTAAGTTGAGTATAATTTTTTGATCACATTGTTGTGAACTCTTAATTCTTTTGTGAATCGTAAGTTTGATTTCAATACAGAAAAACTATGACAGCTAGGTCATTGTTTCCCTTATAATAATTTTAGTTGCTAACAAATTATAACAGGTTTATAGGCTTTATTTAAACAGTATTTTAGTTTACTTTTATACCAAATTGTCTTTACATTATACGTTATAAAAAGCATAGAGAATAGTGCATCTGACATAGTTTTTTTTAATCAGGCATTGTTAAATCTTCATACATGTTCATCTAAATTTTCCAAAAGTTACCGTTGTTTCACCTCTTCGTAGGAATGAAAACAGTAGCACCGTGCGCCGGGGTGGCGAAAAATGGCCACCGATCATGGCTTGAAATTGCTATTGTGATAAAAATCCCCTCGCGCCATAAATCACAGTTACTTTGGCGTTGCACCATCATGATCTAACCGCGTGGCTCTTTGCGAGGTAGGTGTAAAAAAATAGTACTCAAAATACAGTCAAAACCCGTACGGATGGAGAGAACAAAAAAGACATACGGATCCAAACGGACCGAAAGTCTCGCATTATTCGGTGAAGTTGTAACATCGCCCGAAAATGTGCATTGTGCAGCAACGCTGCAAACTGCACGTTTACGGCTGCTTTTGTGCAGCGCGACCGTGAGTCAGTGATGGAACCAAATACAGTGGGAAAGTGTTGAAAATGTAGGGGACATTTAATATGTAGAGTGTAAAAAAATTACAAAAAAATATTAAAAAATACACACACACACACACACCCATACACTAACTCACACATACCCGATACCGGTAAGGTAAGGATTTCTCTGTGCTTTTGCCATAGAACAATCCCGGTCGGATGCAAGCACACTCAGAGTTGCTGGAGGAAAATAGCCGTGCTACGATTGGAGTACGAGCGGGACAAAGACAGGAACGATTGCTGCCGCGCTCGAGTGCGATGCCATCAACGATGATTGATAGGGAAGCGGAAAATATTTAAATTTATTTTTCACACCGTGTGCCAGTGTGCACTTTTCCTGGCAGAAGCTTCCATTTTCGGTGGGGATTCTTCTTTGGGGCTGATCGCTTTTTGCCATGGTACGGGCTGGCAGCATTACTGTACAGCGATTGTTTCAGCACGTAGTCTTCTTGAGCGATGCGAAGCGCTAACGTAAAAGTACAGGATGTGTGATCGAAATCGTGTCCCTTCCGCTGCATCGTGAGGAGCTGCTGTGTTGCAGGCACACAAAACGGATTATTTGAATGCCTTTTTTAAAAAAAGAGCATGCACACGAAAATGGAACTTTTAAGTCGGAAGTGCAATCGATTCATTTGAAAATGTTTTTTTTTGTTTCGGAATATGCGTGTATACTGTGGCCAAATGGTCAAAAGGTTTACATTCGTGTGCAATTTTTACTAGCGCAGAATATCTGGTTGCATTTGTTCCCTGTTTCATGGTACGTAAGGAGAGCGTAATTTTTGCATCTTGGAGTTTTTAGAAGTTAATTCGCTTCATTGACTCTGCTGAGCGTCGCTATGAAAGCTGTCAAATAGAAGTACTTATAAACTGTCGTAAATATTGTTAGCACGTGATGCAGATCTGAGTGCAGTTTTAAAAGCTGTGAGATAGTGGTTCGGAAAAGTGGTTCGGATGAGTGGAACGTTTGATGTGTGTCTCAGGGAATTATTTATTGCCAAAATGTTCGGTGAATTGTCCCCGGGGTAGCATACACGCGGTTGGTAAGAGTGAAGAAAACTGTTTGGAAAGGGTTTGGTTATACTAGAGGACTACCTGAATACTTTGCCTGATCGATTTCAACCAGCATAGGCTGTTGTGAGCGTTGAGTTTCAGCAGCCTTATCATTTCCGAATGCAATTGTCCGAACACTTTTTCAAAACTAATTGATGAATTTACTTCAAATGCTTTAAGAATGATTGTTTTGGTGCAATTATAATAATACGTTTTGGTAATAATGTTTTGGTGCAATAATAAAACGTAGTTTTGGTAACTTTGATGTCCTGGTTAAGCCGGTCTCGTGGTACAGTCGTCAACTCGTACGACTTAACAACATGCCCGTCATGGGTTCAAGCCCCAAATGGACCGTGCTGTCATACGTAGGACTGACTATCCTGCTATGGGGGGATATCCAAAAGGGGGGCAGGCCTTGACCGACACTGGTTGTTGAGCCAAAAGAAGAAAATGTCCTGGAAGCTGTGAGCGATGTCAAACAATACGTGAATAGACCAGTCCTGCTTTAAGGTGAAATCAATCTTAATTGTGCATTAAATTTATCGCAAGGACAAATGCAATGTTCATCTTCTTCTATTTGGTGTAACGTCCTACGCAGACATGCCAGCCTATACAACGAGAATTACAATCGAGACTTAATTCATTACCTCGTGCAGCCGGATAGTTACCTCTTGCTAAGAAGGGACGGTTCATTCTAGGCTTGAACCCATAATGGGCATGTCACTGAGTCGTTCGAATTGACGACTGTACCACGGGATCGCCCCCAGACTCAGTATTACAAGTAGTAAAATCAAATCAGGTCCTAATTTTCATAGTCAGCTATTCAGTTCCCGGAAGTATGTTTTTAAGGTAAAATAAAGTTGTCATACTCTTAGCTACATTTGCAATACATAATTTCCAACTGATGCTGAGCTTTTGCTTCAAAAATCTTTTCCGCACGCTAACGACCCGGCCTAACCAATGCAACCTACAATACAACAGCTAATAAATGCCATTTATTAACCCACCGATAGATTACGATTGATGCGGTGTCATACCCACGATGAGCTACATTTGATCCACCACACTGCCACGATGAATATGAATTAACTACACGAATTCGTTTAAGGAACGAATAGCGTATTGAGGGGCAGAGTAGAGTAAATGCTGCCTACGCCGTACCTTGCACTCGAATGATCGATCTCATCCGGACTAAACCCCGTACCGTATCCATCATCCATCCGTGGCCGGTTCGGCGGGTGAAAATGAATCAAATGAGTTGATGAAAAATTGTGGTCGCAGCGATCACGCGAACAGTGTCCAATCGAAAAACCCGACCCCCGGCCGGTCGGTCGGTCGGGTTGCTCCGATAGTCACACGGTGGATTGTTATGGTAATGTGGTGTGAATCCTTCCTCGCATCGGGCAAGTGTTACAAAAGCCCCGTAAAGGATTTGGTCGTCCCCGGGTACGCTCGGAATGGATGTGTCGAATTGATGGAATACTGTTTTGCATCACAGTGAGTGTGTTGCAGGTTGGGGGGGGGGGGGGGGGGGGGGCTGGAGGGGGGGGAACATTGATCCACCCTTCGAAGAAAGCGTAGTCTCGCTGTGTGGGTGGTGGCTTGGAAGGATTCATTCAAAGATGATAGGACCTGCAAGGGCGTCATGGCCAATAGGAAAAACATGCCAAAGCTCTCTGCCCGGGGCAGATGGATCTTCTTGAGTGGGAAAATCATCAATCTCGGCTAATGCACGTACCTTGGCTGTCCGTCGTGCCCGTGCTTTCTGCTCGGGCATTTCGTCAGCCAGCCTTCCATTAGGGCCGGCTGGTAAGGAAAGATACATTTTTCCTTTTCACTAGCACGTGTGATTTATTTTCTGCTCACCTGCTTCGGCAAACGATGATTGCTCACCCCTTTTTTCCTAGGGTGGAACGAGTGCCTTAAGAAGTATCGGCATTTTTTTGGGAATATTTTTTCCTCCCGAAAACGTCTTTTGTACCGTGGGTAGCAGTCGTTGGAGGGAAAAGGGCATCCAAACACCATTCAATGGTAACACATCCTGCCGATCTACGCCCTTCCTCGTTTCTCGTGAGAAGCAGGTGATTTTTCTCTCATTTCACTTCGATCCATCTTGGGTTCAATATTTGATTAGTTCATTGTTGCAAACAGGGGCAACAACAACAACATATTCGGCAAGCCCGTGTACTACTGCCTGCTCGGTTTTGCTCTGCGACCCGTTCTAGTGCTTGGACTTTTTTTTGGAAGATTTGTTCGTTATAAAGCATGGCATATTTGGTACAGCAAGCATAAGGATTCCACCTGCCTGATGCTGGGCCGGTTTTGGTTGTTCGTCGTTATGAAGGAAAATCTAATCAATCGTTCCATCTCTCGTACGGGTACACTCGGGATCGGGCCGGGGGAGCAAGAGCTTATCGAGTAGTAGGAGAAGATGCGGCGCTGGAATAAAACCAGCTCTCTTCGAAGGCTTACATTACATCAACCCCTTCCATGCTACAAGGTTAACCAATTGAAAGATCTCTCCATTAGTTGGGGACTGGTAAAAAATGCAAAAAGGCCGCTGTACGGCTGTATGTCGCATTTCCTCCCCTATCAAACCGGTGTATTGTAAACAAGACGAAGCTATTACCTTTCCATTTTCTTGGAAACGATGCAATATTGTGATCGATCGTGGAATTAAGTTTAAATGATGAAATGCAATGTTGTGCTTCAAAGATGAGCTGCAATTACACACATGTTGGAATGGTTATTTGAGCCACTTGTTATGGTTTTGTGTAAATTATTATCAATAATTGTGGTTTTTTTTTCATTGATAAAATTATTACCGGCATGGGTACATAATTTTTAAGAATATCATAGATATGAAAATTAGGATTTTTTAAATGTGTAGCTATGCCGAATTGATCTCGCATTTTCGCGTAAGTCGAATTTCAAGGTGTTCAGGCAAAATATAACTAACTTTTTGTGTAATTTTGCTTCACGTGTTACATTTGAGCCAATAATTTATTTCCGTGGTTTAGCGTGTACCTTCTCATGTATAACGACTCCGTTGATAAATTGTACAATATTTGAGATAAAAAAGGCTTTTATTTCTAATTTCACAAAAATCAAATATAACTTTGTCTAGGTTACCAATTTGATTCAGACCAAAGGAAGTACAAGCGAATGGGAGGCTATCAGTTTCCCTTCAGATGCTTTGACGATTTTTTAAACTATTGTTTTTCACCTCATGACGAATTGGTTTCTTTTTATGAACGTGACTCATTAACTTAAAGAACCAGTGAGGTCAATTGCTTGCTCACTTTTTAAACCGTTAACACCCCCCCCCCCCCAACAATCTGATTTTGGTTATGTTTGACCTAAAGGGGGGTTGTTATACACGCTATGAAACATGGTATTATATATAATTCTACTTGTATTTTTCAATTATAAACATTCGTGAAAGATTTGTAAAATTCGACCAGAGTGGATTTTTGATGCATTTATATATTTATATTGATTTTATATATTTTGTGTCAATTAATACAATTTGCTCAAATAACTTTCAATACTGTATTAGAAAGCTGCGTATCTCTTATCGGCCTGTCTCGGGACTACCTGTACTCTTTTTTTTGTAAAAAAAATTTAAAGTAATCATAGAAATCTTAAAAAAAAAACATCAAAATTGATTGTTTATTGAGCGTATGACTATAATAAAAACAGGGTCTGATTTATGTGCCTAAGTCTGTCTGATTTATTTCGTTCACAGTCATCTATGTTGTTTACAATATCCCAATTTTTCATGCACCTTATTAACTGTTGCTGAAAGTTAGATTTTTATCACAATAAATATGAAAAAGATACAATAAAACGAAAATATTCTTATGGCATCGCAGACATTCTCTAACAACTTTCATGTGTGCTATAATCGTATGAATCCCATAACAATTTTAGCGATTCAAATGGTCCACAGCAGTAGTGGCCTTAAAATAGCACACCCCCTTACAATGGAGGCGGATGGTGCTTCGCCGTGCGTTACAGCGTTTTTTCAGCGAAAAAGCTGGGCCAGCATCGACCAAAATAGCAAACGCTCGAATGCTGCGTGCTAATTTCCGCCAGCATACTGCATACTGCTGCACACATTCGTACGGCAGCATCAGTTCAAGCTGGCCCGATTAACCTGAGCTGCAAGCAAAGAGCAAAGCGCCCGTTCGAAAGTTTCGAGTGAGTTCACCGTTGGTAGGATAATTGTATTGCAGATGATTTAATAACTACTCCAGCCCATGTGCTGGCATGCATTTCGCGTGTGTTTGACTGTGACGGTACGGAATGTTTCCCACTGGCTGCAACTACGCCCTGCGTGCAATGCACGGAAAGGTCTCGGGTAAAGGGATATAGCAAAGCGTATAATTGATTTTCGCATTAATTCATCCGAGTTGATATCGGAACGCTGGAATCAGTTGCCGTTGCTGAGTTAGCATCTGATTTGAGGTTTTTGGCAGAGCATTTGCGCGTGTGTGTTTCAATGAACTTATCGATGGATCCGCACCGTTTGATTTTGTAGCCCGTTAGTACATAGTTTCAATCGTTATACTTCTCACCTTTACCATACTGCAGCTGGAGGTCGTGCGTGCCATTCGTTTCGTTTTTCAAAACGTCCTAAACGACGCCTAACATAATGAAGGCGATGAGCCTAAAAGCGCCCGGACTCCCAAGGGAATGTACAGTGGGAAAAGGGGGAGGACAGCCGTATGATAAGGATGACCCGTCACTGCTGGTCGGTTTTTGAGCGATGGCGTCATAAATATTTATGATCATTAGTCGACTGGGAGTCATAACGAGGTTATCCGTAAAATGTTTCGCTACGGCCTGCGAGGATGAGCCGCACTGTACGTGCGAAATGCATCTGTGCATGTGCACGCACACACGCGTTCTTTCCGGCTGTCTAATCTAGCAATTGATACCTCGCATTTGAACCCACCCTTGGCAGGGTTGAGCTAAATTGTCATCGCACTCAATTAAGCGTAGGTGGGTTGTGGGTAGTTGTGGGTTTCTGTGCGGAGCACAAAAAAGGTCAAGAGGGTCACGGTGGTAGGTCATCGTTTCGATAGGTTGTGTTGATAGCGTGCTGGTGCTCGGTTTTTCAATGTCCATTTTTCCTGCAACATGCTCATCCTGGATCTGGGCTTGATGGAGTTGATGAACGGAGAGATACAAAAACTGTTGGGTGATGGGTGAGGAGGGGGATACAAAGCATGTTAGCATACATTATGTTAATGATTGATGGACCCATCGGAAAGCTGTCCAATGTTTGAGGGTTCGTTTGTTAGTCTCCACGCTGGGGTTTGTTGGGGAGAACTGCAGTAGGAGGTGAAACAAATTGGTTGGACATAGTGAACGAACACTTCAAGGTGAGGCAGTACGCTTGGAGGTAGTGGAGGTGGTGTTATCTGAAATTGAGATTGATCGTCGAAAAATTGTTAAATATGATTAGCAATTTATCACCAATTTCTGCATCAGCTCGAACCGGTGTTCGCAGCAGAGCTATCGATAGCAAACGTACTTTTGATTTCGATCACTTTTTAGCATAATTCATTGATGGATTAATAACTGAATGTACACTAACTGGGAATGGGAATCAATTAATCGAGAGATGCAATTCATTGTATATAGTTAAAATTGATTAACTACGAAGCTTTTTTGTACTAGAAAATTGCATAACATTGGTAGTACAGTGCGAAATCTCGTTGAAATGTGTGCAATAACAATTACTCACCTACGAACACACTGATGACGGGGGTAAAACTAAGCTTCCGACTAATAATTCACTGCACTGGTAACGGCTCCCTGGCAAAAATGTATTTTTTTTTAAATCCATCTTTCTTGTTTTCGTAATTCTAGGTTGAATGTATGTCCCTTTTTTGGTAAGAATGTCGAGAAAAAACTTCATTTTATCTCAGGAAGCACCCGAGCACGCGTGGATGTGCTGCTTCGCAATGTGCTTTCCATAATTCATGCTTTTCTGGCCGGGAAAATCTTTTCCCGCTTTGCACCTGGTGCTGCTGAACTGGTCCGTAGGTAAGGATATATGTAACTTTTTGTCCGTCCTGACAGCACGGCCTTGTGGTTGCTGGATGTTCCCATATTTTGTAGTAAAATAAATGTGCGACGAACAATGTGTGAATTTAAGGTGCGTATGCGATTGCCACAGGTCGGCATAAATCTCCTCTGTCATACGTTTGAAGTATTGTAAGCTGCAGGTGATACGTGCAGGTGATATGTGCAACACCTCATACATGTTTCATCACGTGCGGCAAAAGTCGATGTAGCTTTGTATCGATGTAGTTTGATGGATGTGAATGGTGCGGTGCCGCTGGGGAATTAAATATTTATTTTAATTTGTAATAATTTACACTGCACACGAAGGATTTCTTTTTGCTCTGTCACGGTATTATGAATTCATCAGGCAGCGATTGGATTATTTTATTGCGGTTAGTATTTTTTCCCCTGGAATTTTGAGCAGTTGAATGTTAATTACTGGTGGTAAGCTGTTGATCACGGTCTACGAAATAATTCCACCTCATACTTTAGATAACTTGAATGAATTATATCAATACAAACAAAATTAAGTTGTTCAAAGTACTTATTTCACGGCTTCCCTTGTTTTTTTTTTGTTATTCTTGTGATGTTTTGGGTTCTTATCGTAATTTATTTACCGTTTCTCATACATGTTTGAATCGTCCTCAAGATTTATGGGCGTTGTGCTATTTAAAATCAATAGAAACTATTTTAAAAAAAATCTGGAGAAAGTGCTGAAATTGTATTTAATAAAATCTGGAGAAAGTGCTGAAATTGTGGGAAGAATCCATAAACTTGTCGGAAGCAATCCAAAAATTCTATGAAAGCAGTAAAAAATCCTTGAGACACTCTATTTCATAGGAAACTGAGGTAGTAAAATACTAACACCTGTTGTTGTTGTTTAGAAATTAATACATATCATCAGACTGAAACCATAAAAAGCATAAATTAACATATGAGAATTATAACTTCAAACCCAAAATCTCTGCTACTTCATCTAAGATCGATTTTTGAAGGTTTATTTGGCTTATCGGACGGTAATGACCTGAATCAATGCGAAATACTTGCACGAATAGACGAATGTGTTACTTCATAAACATTTTGAAGCTATTTTGATCGCTTTCAACCCTTTGTCAAAAGCAAGGCAGGATGTGTATTTTACTTGTCAATGCATATTCTGCAGCAAAATCAAACGGCAACAGCCAATAGTAGACATGGAACGACATGTCACCGAATTACAATTTCATCCGGGTTTTTTTTGTATTGATGTATCTTAATTCTAATACTGGATTTCAATTAGCAGTAGGTGTTGTACAAACAGACATAATTTCCCAAAAACCCAAATACTCAAAAAGATGACTTTTTAAACGAAAACTCTTCTAATGGTTCAACTCATGCCCTTGAGTGTTCGTGCATTATGACGAAATTACACTGAACAATCTATTAACTTTTTATCTCGCAAAAGAATAAAGTCCATTCACTCTTCGGCTCGTTTCCCCGCATCTCACCTCTCAATCACCCAGTTGAAAGGACGAAAAGTTAAACACACAAATAAACCCGAAAAAAAAAACAAAGCGCTTGCCCGTTGACACGCGTCATCTGCAAACCAGACAGGACGCTGAAGACCCGCTGATGGCAGGTAGAAAACAAAAGACCAAATGCGCTGTTATTTCACCATAATCAAACCACAATCCACAGCAGCTCGGAAGCAGTGTGAGGGTCGTTATGTCGCAATGGAAAGGGGAAAAAGTTTCACCCCACACGGATGGAGCCAGCTGGACCCGATGACGGTGAGCCCGCTTGGCAGATGTTTAATGCAACAGTGCCCGTGCCCGAAAGTTGGCGTGTTTGTTTCTGTGGTTTGAGACGGGCTTCAATTATGTGTCAGAGGGATGATGTTGAGGGCATGTGTGTGTGTGTGTGTGTATTTATTACGGGTGGTGTCTCATTTTTGGGAGTGGAAATTTAATCAGTAGTAAACACAATTATATCGTGCACACAAAGTGTTCTTTAAACGGAGCGTAATTCAAGTAGCGTAATGAAAGCTGTTTGGTACAAAGGAGAGAAGGAACATGAGAAACTATTTTTTCGTGGTTTCGTTACTGTCACGTACTGCAATTGGTGTGACGAGTTTCGCCGTATGCAAAAATAATGAAAAAAAAAACTCCTTCCCATTCCGAGGTAACCCATTGCAAGATTAATGATTCAAGCGAAAGCTTCGCGACAGCTCCGTACGAGGGCTCGGGGTAGCTTTGCTTCAATGCGTTACAAATTCGACATAGATTTTCACCAATTTGTAAATGTCTTGTTTCCGGCAGTGGTTGTCTGCCGTGTCGTAGTTACACGAAGGATGAACAAATGTGTTTGGTCCCAAGTTCGTTAGTGTGTGTGTGTGTGTTTCGGTAGGTGATGTAACTTTTATTTTAGCTTCTGTCATCGAATCCCAACTGCGGCAGTGGGCAGGAATACCGAGACGGTGTGCCCGAAAAGTGTGCACGTTTTGAATACTTTATGACTTCGATAATCCTAAAAAATTACTCTAATCCTCGCTGCTTGACGAGAACTGATGGACGCCCATTGATTTTGTGCCATCGCTGTCACCCACGCGCTGGTTTGGGTGAGTTGGGCTTACATGATTTTTGAAAAATGAAAACAAGAAACGATGAGAAACAAAGCCAATCCCTTCCCGTCTTTCGCTCGCTCTCTCTCTCTCTCTCTCTCTCTCTCTCTCTCTCTCTCTCTCTCTTTCGCTGTCTCTTTACTCTTACTGAAGGCATACAATGTTTGATGATGCGTGCACAAAGCCGAGACATAAATCCGTGAATAAACGAATATCAGATCCAATCGATGGGAGCGGAAAACAAGGGATAGCATATACTCGGGTAATCCCTTCGCTAAGCAAAGCTCCCCAAAAACAACACTTCCTCACTTGCTCTGCCATAGGATGAAGTATACCTGGTGGTTGGAGTGATTGGACTGTGGTTTGTAAAAAATAAAGATTTTAAGACGTAAACAATTTTTCAATGCACAATAGTTGTATGTTATAAGCTAGTTTGTAATAACTTCTAGAATAGATTAACTAAAATCAGAGAGATATAACATTTTTTCCTGTTCTATTGTACCTACTTGAGCAAATTTTGCTTATACTTCGATGTATGATTTCGTAAATATGATGTGTATCATGTAAGGCACACTTTGGTGAAAAACTTTCCTTCAAGTTTTATGCAATTATGGCGACACTTTAAGAAGATCAACCGGTAAGTTTTATGAAAACCTTTGAGTTACAAAATCACAAAGAAAATTCAAAACAGTATCAAACCCCAACAGTAGCTGTGACTATTCAAAACAATAAATACCTTACACAAATCAGACACTTGTTATCGTCTCGATTTGAAGCGAATCATGTCAGATATACTCATTATATGTTTAAAATGAATCTAAATTCTAAATCTAATAAATAATTCTATATTTAAATAAATTAAATTAAAATATGTTTTACTTAATCTGAAGACTACAATGACCAGTTGCAGCGCAAGCAGCTCACAGGGAGGATTTCTTCAATTCTGCAAAAAAAAAAGTAGCGTTACGCATTCCATACATATGATCGCAACGTTAAACGATACCGGTTGTCTGTTTGTAAAGTTCATTTCGTGGGAAAACTATCTTACGAAGGACTACAAATCGCACAACTATAACGGCAAGTTGTGTCGACCACCACATGATAGAAGAGAGGTTTCTTCGAAACAGGGATTTGTGCATATTACTATGATTCAATGTTCTGCGAATCAGATAATTTTTCCGCATATGAGGTTGGACATTTGGCGATTGAAGTTATATCGATATATTATAAAATATGTCACTATTTTTTTACAATATGAGACGTTTTTTTACGAACAAATTTCAGAAGTACAGCATTTTGTGCCAATGATCCCATTACGTAGATGATAGCGCTTACCATATGGCTATATATGCCATATTTATCTATACAAATAAACTAATGAATAAATATAAAAAAAATCTTAATATTAATTAAAATCTTAAATCAAGGATGAAACAAAAGTTTGAGTAGTAGTTATGAACAATATTATTAAAAAAAATGACGATTTTTTTTACTTATTACGAAATAATAAAAAGTCCTTTGAAAATGGTGAAAGCGGTTTTAAATTGCCTTTAAAGATTCCATGTTATTTTACTCAACACCTTAGAATGTTTCATCTGACCTGACCGACAACGAAAGCACTGCCACAGCAAAGGTGAAGGTTAAAATTCCAACCCACATTGCTCACCTCAATGATGTTTTCCCTGTCCTCGGTGGCATTTGGTGTTAATTTTCTACGAATCACTACGTACATTCCGATACAACATTCTTCACGTCCCCAACAGGCAAGCAGCATAGGTGTTCCTAGTTCCTTTCCGCTTCCTTTTACAAACCCCGTTGTCTGTAAACGATGTTCATCCTTTCCTGGGACGTTCTGTGGATACTCTGGCCGGCTTCTTTGGCGAGTTAAAAATTGATGATATTTTGTGTATCGACATTTTTCTGCCAGTTCGTCGAAGGATCAGCGTGAAATATGTTTCCTTCTAACAATGATGGTACAAAAAGGCCCTGCTACTTGTTAAATATTTTTAAGCAGATTTTCCACCACATTCCATCACCCTGATTCGATAGGCTTACGGTATACGAGAGAGAGAGAGAAAGAAAGAGAGAGAGAGAAAGAGAGAGAGAGAGAGAGAGAGAGAGAGGGGGGGTCTAGTATTTTTACGCGACGTTTTAGACGTTTTGCCCGGGTTTGTGGGCGTTTGTGTAAGCTTGCGGATGAAGACATCATTATTGATTCATTACAGTGCTGCCGAAGGCAATGATGGCTTCCGGAGGTGGACCTGGGGAGAGGTTTGATTCGAGGTAACCGTACAGATTTTTCGTAACCGCGGATCAATAAGCCGCCACAAACCACAAGAGCTGTGCGAGACAATTCACAGTGGGAATGTGAGTGAGAATAGTAAATTTACAGATTAAGGTATACGGTTGGAGTGTACAACTGCGGATACATTTGGTGTCGTTCTAAAAAATATTGCATAAACTTATTGTACTCTATTATTGTATTTCTTCTAAACATTAACTAAGGATATATTATCCTCGATTTGAACTAAACTTGTTACTGCGAGGAAACTAATTAATTCGCGAAACGTTCCAAAGTTTTCCAATGTTTTCCATTTTCCCAGTGTTCACCAACCAACAAAAAAAGACATTGCACACTTGGAGCGGACGTTTGTAACGAAGCTTTAGGCTTTAAACGATGTGCGATACGGTAGTTCGTTCACGACCATCGTTTAATGGATTAACAGGCCCTTGGAAAGTGTCGTTACGTTTTATGTTTACGAGCACGGCGTATCATCAGTGTCGTCGTTTTTACGATGCGCCGTCCAGCGCTGTGTGCAAGTGTAGTAACGGTGCTGGAAAACTTGCCCCATGTACCCCCTGCTGCCAGTTCGCTAGGGGCGTGCAGTGCGTCCAACGGACGGCGTACTAAAGACCGCGTCGGCCGCGAAACGGAAGCGACTCTGATTTTGCGTACCGAAAGCGATTGATCGGTTTGATGAGGTGGAACCGTATGCTGGAAAGCCTGAGAGGGGGACTAGAGTAGGACGACCAACGAAGGTTCTTCCCTCTTTCGATAGCCTTTGCGACAAATGGCTGGGGCTATCGGTCGAGTGTTTTGCAAAGTGGGTGAAATAATCTGTAAAGCGTTTGGCGGTTGGCGTTGATGGTGGTGGAGGGTGAGCATTTGTTGTTTTTTTTCCCACCACCCCACTTCTCGCCGGAGCGACCCGAGTATTTGTACTAGAGCGTGGGGTCCATTTAGATTATTTAAACATTTGCTCCATTCTTTGTCATTAGCATGTTTATAACGCGCTGTAATGTGCTATTTTCCTGCAGCAAGTGCGTTTCGCCGAGGAAGCTATCGTTCGATATTATTGCCCGTTTCCTTGGCAATACGTCCGGCGGTTCTCGTGGTAGCGAGTGCTAAAAATCAGTGTTATTTTTTCCTTTCCTTAACCACCGCCATTTTAAGGGGCGTCTATCGTGACGGTATAACACGATGATTTTTGGGCTTATTGCTGCTCCCTTGCAACACGCCATGGTGGTTTCGTTGGGTGAATTACGGAGAGCACGCTCGGAAGGAGCGCGTTCTCCCAAAAGCCAATTTGCAGACTTATGAAAAAAGCCGCGAGCAAACCGTAAGCACGAAACAATCGCTGGTGGGCTGTTCTGGGTGACTTAAAGCGTTTTGCGGCAACGGTTTGGTGAAGTAGAAATCTGTCAATATAAAAATTAAATCTTATGGTTATTTGCTCTCGATAAGGATTCATGGGGCGTGTTTGCTTGGGCACTTTCCACTTGCCAGCATTATTTGCTTTCTACCATGATTCTTGGTCCAGGAAAGGAAAACGTTTCGCACAGAGGGAATAATGTGTTGGCAGAAAACAAAGAATGAAAAAAAAACACTCCACTCTCCTCACACTTATTGCTGGCGGAAAACAATGCAAAAATGTGAAACACAGGAGGGAAACTGCTGCTTGGCGCTGCTAAGTATTTTATAATGAAAATTTATGATGATAGCCGTGGTAAATTTATTGATATCGATAAGCACGCCCGGGCGCTGGGTTCGAGGCTGGTGTTTGTTTTTCTTTGCTTTCTATTGCTGCTTTGTGTCATGCTCCAGTTCCTTTCCCAGTTGCGAGGAAACATAATGAAGCCATCCGATGCATCTGTGCTGCTCTTGAACGCTCGATATTTGTGCAACTTATGAAGCCGAATGGCAGATGCTCCGGGGGGTTATTAGAAGCAATTGCAGCGTTGTCTTTGCTTGCAAACGCAATAGAGGGAAGGCAGAACCGAAAAGAGTTGTTAAGGAAATGTAGTAAACATTTTCTTGCAAGATTTTTCTTCTTGATACAAGAATTTGGCGTAAAGATGACAGTTTACTCAATATAAAAAGATGTTTTCTTTGGAATATGAGTGTAAGAATAAAATTTCGTGGTGAACTTTGTTTTAGTATACAAATGTGATTAATATAGTTGTAATAATATGTTTTAATTAATTTGTGAAAATTAAACAACATACAGAGCTTCTTCTTGGTTGTGAATGTAACCTTAAATAATACATATCAATTTGCATCGAATCATCGGTATATTCTCGTTCGCTTCTACGAACGAGCTTTTTGTAATCTTTGGTGCTTCATACTGATCGGGGGCTTGTGGGTATCAATACGCCGGTAAGGCATCATGTTATTTCATCCTTAGTTTTCATATCAGAAGCGCGAATACATTAGCCATGATAAAAACCCAAGAAGTGTGTTATTTTCGGTCTCTGTGCATTTGAAACCATTCCAAACCCAACCAACCAGAAACATTTAATGTTTCTTACTCATTCATCTCACAGGTTTACATTTCGCTTGATATGTATAATTCAGGATTAACTAAATCCTTTGGGTTTGTACCATTGGGTTTGTATAAGTTTCATTTTCTCGCAGTCTTGGTATATTTGGTATATTTGGTATATTTATTAAATGATCGACGGACCTCTTAAGCCCTCTCGATATATGTATAATAGGGATATAACATAAATTGTCACACGCTTTACAATAACACAATAATAACAACAATAACAATTACAAGGACGCTAAAGATTCTGCCGAGAGGCGCGAAGTAAACTAATGCGACTCAACACATTTGCTATCGTCATGCCGGGCTCATACGCATCAGATTCCGCATTCAGGGTAAGACGTATTTCAGATTCCGCATTCAGGTAAGACGTAGTCTTGTGGAGCAGTCATCAATTCGTACGACTTAACAACATGCTCGTCGTGCGTTTAAACTTCAAATAGCCTGTCACTCCTTAGCAAGGACTATACGGTTGCGTAGGACGCTACACCAAGCAGGAGGAAGCTTAATTTTATATGAATTTTGTATTAATTGATTATGATAACATACATTTTCAAAACAGGTTTTACATGAAAGGTACCATTCGGCCTTATTTAACTTAGCTACCGCTTGCCTAATAATTAATCATAATTATTCCATTTCGATTTTAAGAATGAGTGAAATTATAAAGATTGCTATAGGAAAGGTAAGATTTCAAATACAATTTTATTTTTTTAACTTTTATAGAAAAAATAGGTTTAATTTTTAAAACTTTTGTGACTTGAAAAAAAAACGTAGCTAATGGATTGAAAAAGTTGTTGGATGTAACGGCTATCACTTTCAAAACTTTTGAACTGATTTTAAAAGATAAATCTCAAATTTAACACCGTCATGTGTTTACAATACTATTTTGTTGATTATATTATTGACGGTACGTGATGGCGTATCAATATGTAATTTTCTTTTTAATTCATTGATGCATACTTGTTGCTGCCAATGAAGGATTATGACGATGATATTGACGTCGGTATGAAGCCACCAAGTCTGGCAAGTGTTTCAAGGCGAGAAAAGTTCCTTTGATGTGTTATGATGATCCAGGCCGGAGAACTTGAAAGTCCCAGACTCCACAGGACTTGAAATGACAAGTTGGCTTTTTTGTTTTGTCTGTAATTTAATTTTCTAGTGTAAGCCTACACACAAACTGACTGATCGTGGTTAGGATATGTCTAGTTATTGGCTTAAATGGTTTGATGGAGCTGTTGGAAGGGCCGTTTGCGTCAGAGACAAGAGAATTCAATGTTTATCATATTTACTTTGTGTTTCATATGTTTACTTATATACGAATGAGGGAAATAATGTTTTTGTGTGATTTAAGCATCGATAAGATGAGCTGAGAAGTTATGTTTCTTTTAAATTAAAATAATCAGCTTACTAAACATATGGATTATGGTATGGCTGAAACGACCCTCTTAAAAAGGTTTGAAAAAAAAAGAAAATAAATGGAATACAAAATAACCCAAACCAAAAATAAAATCGCTAAGTTTATCTCCAACACTACATGCTTTGATGCGATAGAATAGGATGTTCATTTCGGAACTATTGCATTGTGGCGAAGCAATCGTGCAGAACAGTGGTACAATTTACAAAACATTTAACCAGTTGCAAGCATGATCGGGTGTTTATTTGGATTGTACGTGTAACGACGGTAGTATTGTTCCTGAGGTGTGATTACTAGAGTACAATCGTCCATGTTCTAGTCGGTTCTACCTCGACACATCGACACATTCGCTCGCTGGTGAAAATTGGTTTCTGTGTCGTGTTGCCTTTGCACATTCGATTGATCTTTCAAAGGGTAAGGTTGGCAGGTGCGATTAGGGGTGGGAAAACGAAATTAACAGTGTTGCTTACTTGTAAGCACTTGTATGTTGCTATCTTATCTGCTATGTGTTCTTCCACAGCGCGAGAGAGAGAGAGAGAGCAAGCGAGTGGACGAAAATTCGTTGCGACATTTTCTATCGATCCCAGGCCACGGATTCGCCCGGTTGCAGCGAAGGTGTTGCGAGTGTTGCAGGCATTACATCTTTTTAGCCCCTTTATTGCTTTGTTTGTTTGCAGCCGGATTTAGTGATTTAGCGAATAGGATTTGGGCAAGCTTTGGAACTAGTTTTCTGCACAATTTCATCACGGAGTGAAAGTTTTCGCCTTTTGGCCGAACTAGAGTGGCCGATACGCTGCTCAAGCTACGGGGGTAATCCTTGCATGCGGCAACCAACAGCGGTAAAATCGAGATGCTTTCGTGCACGGTTTGGAAAGTTTTTTTTTTGAATTTTGTTAGAGCTGCAAGAGGAGGTATGGGTGTGCAAGTGTGCCCGTGTGTCTGGGCATTAGAGATGGAGATCACTCGCATTCTGGTCCTGCGGTTGGTGTGGAAAGGGATGACAAACTTTATCTTTGCAGCAAATTGAGCGGATTTGTGTGTTTATCGGAAAAGCGGGTCGCTTGAAGCTGGCAGCAAAGTCTTCCCCAGCCCAGACACACCTTGCTGGGAGATGGAAAACAAAGGGATCGTTTAAGATTGCAATGATTTTTCACTGCTTTTCTATGGCTTGGCAGTACAGCGGCCCTTGCCGAATGGGCTCTAGATCTGAAGGGGGAATGGCACTGACAAGGGGAACATACATTTGCATTTTGTAGCTGTTTTCCAGAGAAGTTGTTCCGGCCAGTGCACTGGGGCACGTTCTCGATAGTTATCCTTTCCCGACCGAGCCCGACACATTTGGTGCTCCAGAAAGACGCCGTGAAAGACACTGACCCGTAAGGGCAATGCGTTGAGTAATAAAAGTAAAATTTTATTCTCGCCACTGCTTGCAACCAAAAGAACTGGGCCCTTTGGATACGGTGCAGGTCCAAAGGTGCAGATCGACGGTGCAAGGGATGAGGGACGGTGGAAAGTTGTGTTGCAGAACTGACTGCTGTTGGGGGTGGTCGGAAGGCGGTGGGAAGTGTTGCAGGCGGCGAAAGAAAACTGCCAAACTAATCCTTCCCGCTATCCTCCGTCCTATGCACACGAGCTCGGTTTCGAGAAAACGAGACAAAAAAGGAAAAAAAAGAAACTCACCCGACAGCATGTTTATTCGGGTGTGGAAGAAGTAATAATAGTTTTCGGTAAAAGTTTGTCCCGAAAAATCCTTCCCACCTGCCTCCCCTTCTCACCGGTAGTGGGATACTGGGGTTTGCGCTCATGCGATATTCCTTTGACTTTTGTTTGGCCAGGGACAATACAGTGAAGAAATGCGTCCCGCCGGTGGCGATTTGGATTGTTTCGTGCTGTGGTTACGTGCTAGGCGGACTGGCGAAGATTCGGCTGGGCAGATTTCTTCGGGCGAAAAACAAAACTTTTGCTCAAATCACTCTTCCATTTTGGGGAACGGCTCAAAACGGGAGAAGGAAACGAGGGATACGGGTATCATGTGTGGACTTTGGATGGTGGCAAACTAGGACCGAACGGCAAGGGTGCAAAGGTGCACACAACGTGAGGAGAAACTTTTTGACCAGCTAACGATGAAATGTCCTTTAGAAAGTCTTATTGACTTTTTTCCTGACCTCACTGTAATGGGAGACTTTGCTGTGTGTTTGATTGGTGGTGTGAGTAAAAACGGGTGTTTGGCAGAAGGTAGGGCCTCAAATGGGGGGCGTTGAATGGGCGATATAATTGGGCGTAAATATTCGATGCGAGGAGTATAGTGAGATGGCGAACGTTTGCAACATACACGATTGTGAGCGTATTTATATGTGAATGTTGTTTTGGCTTATGACTAGCTTTTGGTGTCAATATTAGTATTCTTTCAATCTTAAAAGACTTAAGCATAGACTGGTAAGCCATTTATATAAATTGACAGCAATCATACCACGCTTAACGGTTTAACAAGGATCGTACTATTGGGTGTTTGAAGTTCAATGTATTCAATAGAAATATTGGATCTTTAGTTTCATTCGAAACGGTAAAGCTTTGCTGCTTACATGTCAGTTTGAGATATAATTGATATGAATAGAATAGCTACTAGCTTCTTCTTTTTTTTGTTCTTCTTTTTTCACAAAAACTGTTATTGGTTAAGGCCTGCTTGCATGGCATGTTGTCTTACTATAGCTACTAGCTGATTAAACAAAATAAAGGAGTTATACAGTGGTCCAATTGAAGATTTGCAAAAACCGTTTACAATAGTCGTTACGTTTACAAGACTTACAAGTAGTATAACGATGTACAATGATAAGTAAGTAAGTAATATTGACGTTCCACTACAGCAACAATTATTACAAAAGTGATAGTAATAGCAATGCGCAGCATTATATTGGCCATAACAGGAGCCGGAGTCTATCTTTGAACTGCTCTGAAGAAACCCCAAAGTCAAATGCATCGGAAATAGCATTGCACTCCGCAGACATACGAACCATAGGGTTTGACCGATCTGCTCTGGATCGAAGCTAAGGTATTCGTAGAACATTTCTAGTCCTTAGTGGGCAAGATGGTGCAAATATGTTGATGCAGGACAACAACGACGGAGAGTCGATGGCACCGATGCAAAGACCACAGGTGAAAAGGCACTGTGCGTTATGTCTCCTTACGGCAAGAAACTCAAGGCCTTATGGAAGACGGTATCGGCATCGTTCGGACGACTGCGTATCACTTCTAACGATCACGATTCCGGGCAGAACTAATGCCTACAATTTTGTTGGAGTCGTAATCGGATTAATAGTAGCGGGAGATGGAATTAGAGTTATTGGTGCGTTCCAGAGCGCACATCACTAGTCGGAAGTGCGATTTTAGTGACTGAAATATTGTAATCTCGGATAGACTCAAATCCAAACTGATGATACATAGATTCCAAAGAATTTTTGAATTTTTGTCGTTTTTTAAATTGTTTTGTTTGTATTTAAAATCATACTTCTATGTATTTTCCAATTGGTTCCATGAATTATGGATCGTCTCGCAGTTTTTTAAATCATTTGTCTCAAACATTATAAAACGTGATTTGTCTTAAAACTAATAAAACGCTGCCAAAAACTTATGAGAGAATAAAAGAAAAAGGAAACAGAAAAATTACCAGTAAGTGGGTGCAAAGAAATGAGAAACATAAAAAAACAGGGTAACAAGCAACAAATCATCAATCAATTCTGAAAAAAATTCAATCGTGTCGATGTAATACTTTACCGTCATAATTTAGTCAAAAGTCCTGTAGAACGAATACTTATTGAAATGTTTTAAGTGGTTTTAAATGTTTTACTATCATTGCACTATTTAAATGCGTTTTTTGTATAAACTAAAATGATAAAGTTATGTTTATTATGTTTAAGTTATGTTGTTTGCACTCAATGTGTTAAATAAAATTATCTTTGATAACCTGCAATCGCGAAACGATTCATATCAAAGCAAAAAAAAATATACCATTTGTCAGCACATTACATTTACACTTTTTAAAGCGCAACATAAAATAAACCACAGCGCAACAGTTTCCCTTGCACTAGCGCGTCAACTGGCTAATTTAGCGTTCATCCGCTACTTAAATAATTTAAATTCCTACAAGCTGTTCAAGAGGTGGGCATTAGCGAAATTGGACTGAAAAGCAGTGCTCGATGAAAAAAAAGTATCTCATCGCTACCGAATAAATGGGCTCAATTTGTTGTTAGAATTTGCAGGCGTAAGCTAAGCGCATTTGGAGCGCGTGGGAGACAAGACAAAACAAAAAATAACAAAAATCACTTCGCCTAACTTTTTGGCGTGATTTCTACGTTCGCATTAAGCTTATCAACTCGCTGGCTCGTTGTTGGCGCGTTTGTTGTCGGCTTTGGAGGAATATAATCTCATTTCCACCCGCGATGCTTCCTGTGGGTGGTGGAGGGGTTTTTTTTGTTGTTGCTTTCTTTCGTTCTCTTCTGGTTCCTGCCGGTGTGCGCTATACCCGACAATCGGTCTCACAATTGTGCCGTCCAGCAACATCACCACGCGCTACTACCGTTCCCCTCTTGCCCCATCACCGGCACATAATCTTTTAAAGTTCAATTTGAATAAATATCGCGGCCATAAAATATGCAAATTATATTTTCAAGATTTTACAATTTAAATTTTCCCGCGAGTGCGGTTGTCCCTTTTTCGATCGACCAGCGATGGTACGATGGTTCGATGGTTTGCCGAGTTTTGCTCTTGCATCCCGCGGCACTAAACAGGCGAAAAGGTGGTCCAGATTGGTCCCGAGGTAAGAAAAATCGATAGGAAAAATCAAGCTCCACCCGTTTTGTCATTGGGCCGAGGAGAAGCTGTTCCACGGGGACGGGGGTTTTTGGTAAGGTGCGGATAGGTAACGCGGAAGTTCCCTTCCCGGTTCGATTGGTTCCTGGTTCGAAAGGAAAACCGTGGCACATTTTCCCCGGGAACGCACCCGGGGCCCGTATCGACCTGTAGCCGAGGGTGAGTGCAAAGACGATTGCATACGCTACGGGCGCCTTGACTCGAACGCTGGCGGAGTCAAGCGGATCGGTAACAAAGCGAAATTTTATTTGCTCCAAATGAGAATCACTTTAGTCTCAATCGGAACCTGAGTGGAATATGAAAGCAGCACAGGACCGGTACCGAATGGCCAGCGAAAGCGTGTGCTCGGGGTAAAACCGGGTGGTACCGGGGAAAGGGGTAGAAAAACGGAAAGTCTTCCCGTGATTGGCGCTGGCAACGAAGGGAATGAACGACCGGTGTTGTATGGCATGTCTGAGAGGTCGCTGATATGGTGAAGATTTCTGCTCGAGATGAAAGAAAACCGTGCACCGGTCGGAGGTCGATGTTGAAGTTGTCGTTTGGTTGTTCGCCGGTGGACATCGACACTGCTCTGAGAGAGCCCTGGCTGCGGATGTGGCGGGTGCGGCGGACGGTGAAGTGATTCAAATGCAATAACAAGCACCGTTTGTCCGTTTTCGAAGCACCATCGGAATCGGTTCGATTCGGTGCAAAACATTTTCGGTCACGATAACCACCACCCCTCCAACCATCCCGACCCGTTGTGTACCGAGGGCTGGCAGAGATAGTAGTAACCGAAAACACGGTTTGTCGAATGTTGGGGAAGTTTGGTATGAAATAGTGTGTGTGTGTGTTTTTTTCTTCTTTTCTGACTATGTTTTTTTTCTTCTTTCAAAACTGAGTACGAAAAATGTTTTGTCCACCGTTTCTCAACCTTAGTGCTGCTGGTACGGTCGGCGTGAGTACTAAATCGATTTGCACAAATTAGAACTGGAGGTCGCTGTCGGTGTCTGGGACTAGCACATCTTCCGGTAGCGGGCTTCCTAGGGCCGAGGGTTTCGTTTCCGTTTGGCACGTTTTCGATGTCCGTTAAGCATGGTAATTTATTTGAAGTCGCCCAGGCTCGTTCTGGGTCGGCTAGCGGGAGTCGGTGAACCCGCACGAGACCCTCGAGTAGTAATTGAGGTAGCGAAACAGACAGCACGTGATTTTACATTAGAAAGTTGTTATTGTTGTTGGTGATGATAGTGAAAGAATAATCTGAACAGTGGTGGATGCTTCGTGATGTGTATATTGCTGTTGCGTTTTCTGTATAGTGAATTTACTGCTTAAAATCGATCAATCTTTTAAAATTAGATGTTGCTACATTTTATACACCGATTAGCTGCAATTGTAAAAACGGTAACTACCTGCACAACCGTTGTTTTAATCCATCTTTTTATGGTGATCTGTAATCGTATAAAGTAGGACAGTGTTAGGAGTTTATAGGATTAATTTCGAGTATTTTTCGCTAGCAGTTTTTTGTATGTCCCATACAAATTAATACACCTAATAAAATAAATGTGTAGCTCGAAAACATAATGAATAATACAGTCGATCTCGTTTGGATTCACTGTAAATATTCCTTTAAATGAATAACATCGCACTTAAAGCGTATAAAATGTTTTGTTTCTTGAGTAATTTCTTTACCTATGGTATTTTTTTACACTCGGATGCGTTATTACAATGGTATCACAGTTATAGGACGTAGTACAATGTATAAAGAGTACTTTACGGAATTAAACTTGTCCTACCATGGTCGATTGTACTTATCGTGATATTTTTTAATTTTTAGTTTATACTGCATTTATTTTTTATTATTTTGTACTAAATTTTCATTTTATAGTTTAGCCATTTTTGTAATAGAAAATCTAAAATTTCATTTTACTTTGAACAAACGATTATTGTACACTGTTTAACAAAACCAACAATATTCCCACCGCAACATACTTCAATATATGATTTTAGATACAGTTGTTTGATTGGAAAAGTAATAATGAACGTTTCAAATCCCAAAATATAGCCGTGCTCGTATTCCTGCTTTTCAAATACACGCTCATATCCAACAGACGGCTCTTAGTCAATATATTGACCCAGCCAGATGTTGAACTTGGGTGTATTTTGCAATATTGAGCGACCGCATCATTTTTTTTTTGTTTCGTTACATTTCAGCACTAACTTCAGCACCGGTCGATAGGATGCTGGTCCAGCTCATCAGCACCGAAATGCAGCGCTCGACGGCTTCGCGCTCCCAAGTATCATTTATTTGTAAATTCACGCACAGCGTTCGGCGATAAATTATTCGCACCCCGCGTACGGAACGAGGCGCGCATTGCTCGTGCTGCTTCTTGTATTCATTTTAGATTCGTGGAAAATGCGCCATCATTTGTGTGTCGCGTTGTAAAATCGGGCGTGGGGATGGCACCCACTCGAAACCTCGAGCCTTGGATGGGGTGCGGAGCGGGGGGGGGGGATTGCAAGGGATTGCGAGGGGGTGGTTAGCCCCAAGCTCCAGAGCCTCGGCTCAAGCACAGAGTGCCCATTTCAGTCAGCGGTGCTTAGGGAATGCTAATGTTTACAACATGGAAATTGATGCCTTCACTCGAGCGACTGGCATCGGTAGCATTGGTTCGGTTCGGTGGCGCAATTCGGGCAGCTCGATGATGGGTATCACAGCGCTGGGGTGGTTCTGGGGCGCGGCGTGAAATGGTACGCCCGGCAATGTTGCTACAGCCGAAAAGTGGCAAGGAAAAATAAAATCATCCACGGTCGCGCCGTACCAATACCGGAACCTTATCCGAAGTGACAGAAGCGACCGAGCGTGGAGACGCAACTCCATAAATATTATTATTTCTCTCTTAATTTGACAGCGTTTACGTTCCCGCCCCCCGCGTTGATTTATGTGACGGGCTGAAGAGTTTTCGCCGCGCAGAGATTTTGCGTGCCTGCGTGCGTGCTTGCGTGTGCGTTGGCAGCGATCGCGGTCGTCTTCACGCCGTTAGCAGCAGGATTGTAGTAGGCAGTTGTGTTAGGGGTTTATGTGATAATGCGCGTAGTGTAAAATGCTGTCATTTTATCGTGCCACCATCGGGATATCGTTTCAAAGCGTAGAGTGTAGTTAAAGATGTTCAAAAAAATAATGTCAGTTTGTTGGAATCATCGCTCTAATGTTTTCTGACTGGTGCATTTTCTTCAAGCAATAGCTATATGTTAGACAAAATTGACGAATATTCGTTCAAGATTTAAAAGTTTTTTTTTTTTGCAAATATCGTTATCAGTCCACAATCTTAGCTGAAAATGTTGATGCAATTCGATAGGTAGCCCTTCCGGGCATCTTAATATATTTATTTATCTGGAAAGTTAAACAACTTTGTCCGTTCTACTTTGGACAAGCATTTTCAAAACAACCATAAGATGATTACCCAGTGTCTTTTTATTTGGACTTTGCGTCTTTTTGTTTGGAGTTGGCGTCTGAGATCATGTCAACACTCCATAGGAAAAACGATAAAATATAAAAAGTGTAATAACATGGAGACACATAATTGAAGGTACATCTATGATTAAATTTCCAAAAGTGCCTCAATTGCGGTCATAAAACAGCTAGTTGATATCGTAAAAGCCCACTAAATAAGCGGAAAGAAATGAATGATGTGTTATGTGAAGTCGTACATTCTGGACATATTGGATAATATGGATTACAAATGAAATTAACTGAAAAGAAGTTTTTTCTCTTGTTATAAAATGCGAGCTAGTGTATTGTCAGTAGAGTCATTTACACACAATTTAGAAGTTTTAGACAATTCTGGACAGCACGATAATCAAATAATACTGACATCTAAAACTACAGGCGTGGATCTATTCCCGGTAGGGATGGTAGCTATAAAAGGCAACTCAAATTGTTATACAAAATGAAATCCAATATGGTTTTATTCTATTTTGTCATTTCTATTGGGGTTTAACTTATGTAAAAAAGAAGCATATTATAATGCATTTTTCATCGCATAATGGGCATGAAATTCGAAAAACGAAAAAAGGCTTCTTAGTACTTAAGTATCAACCACAGATAATCCAGCACTGGATAATTGACATTCTATTCAATGCGTTTTTCTCTCAGAAAAATGGAGCATACAATTTAGCTGCAATGCAAAAAGTACTGCATTACCTGTGGTAGATTTATCGACGGATGTGTTTTTTTTATTCGAACGTGTTATTTAACTCTTGATGCTTTTGCTATAATGCTCCAATTGGTAGTTTAAAAAAACAGGTTCATGCATTTACAACTATGCCTGCCTTTTCTATTGGATTTGCTGCGGAACCGTAAGATTAGTTGCAATGATGTACTGCATGTTTTATCACTTTTCAAACTAGCAGCTCAACAAATAGATCATTTTTACGCGAAATGTAATGCTCTTGCCATGCGTGGGACCGTTTGCCGCACCCTATGTGCAACATTGCTTATCTCAACTTTATCTCACAAAATTCAAATCAGTTGGGCACGAAATGATTAGCGGAAAATGAAACCCTTCTCCGTGGACCTACCTTGCATCGCGAGTGGGTGCCGCGCCGCTCCACAAGGTCAATACCATTATTTATTACTTCATTTCCGGTGCAGCGTGTCAACAAAGTGCATGTCCGGTTAATCAGATTAGAAATAGAAAAAAAACGTACAAACTGTGGCGAATGGTGACTAACATACACCAATAGAACAAAAGCGTCGAGCGACACCGAGCCGGACCGTGATGCAATACATTGTGTTTGTGTTGAAGCATTTGCTGTTGTTCAAAGTGAATGTGTTGCGAGTAGTTCTTGTTTTATTTTAGAAATCTTCAACCCGTTTTTTTCTATTCTTGTAGCAATAATATGGACGTGTCGTACGTTCAGCTTCTTCCCGTAGCAAACGATCAGGCGTGTACCTGCTTGATGTGTTCTTTAGGAAGGATTTGTAGTACGTTTGCTTCCAACGGGCACTTTTGGACTGCTGCGTGGCAGTGTGACAACACTTGGGCTCCAGATTAGCTCCGTGTCGGTATTGAGGGTGAGAGTGAAGCAGCACATTGTGCGTCCGGCGGATGTGCATTCATTAACATTCTACTTTTGCCTGAAATGCCGGCTCGTATCGTACCGAAAGGGGGACAATCTCGCAAACTCGGCCATCTCTCCCAGTGAGCCGGAAGGAATTTTGAAGCAAAAAGCGTCATAAGGTTTGAATGAAAACTTCCAGCAAAATTCCACTACGGACGGTTCTCGATTGTCGCCGAAATTGGCCAAAGGCTTGCAAATCCTTTTAAGGCACTTGGGGCACGCTGTTGTTTTTTTTATTGTGCGTTGCTGGAGCCTTTTGCTTGTATTTCCCTTTTCGCTCAGCATCCGGTAAGAACGGAGCGCTCGTTGTCCTAATGATGTTCTACGCTTTCATGCAGCTGCTTTTTTTGGTAGCGCCTTCAATTTCCCTGCATTCGGCAGAATGCTGGTTTGGTGTCTTCGAAAAAAAAAAACGAATAAGCTTGATGTGTTTTTTTCATTCTCTCTCTCTCTCCCTCTCTCTATCTCTCTCTCTCTCTCGCTCTCTCTCTATCTCTCTCGGACGTATTTTTCCACCCAAAGCATTCTTCCCTTATGGTCAGCTGCACAACGGGTTGCCAGAAGATTGGGTCCCAGCATGCTAGGCTGCGTCTGTTTTGTGTCAAAGAGTTGCAAACGCCGGCTACTTTGCCCTGACGTCCTGTCGGTCTGTCAGCTCCCGAAAACGGTGTAATTGGGCCGGTCTCTAACGGTGTCTCCCTCCCGGCTTTCCACGTTGCTTTAATTTATTTCCACGCTGCTCAGCGCACGGTGGCGGTCTAGGTTCGCTGAGTCCATCTCGGGCTCGGGTCCGTCTTTTAAGGTCGCTAGGGGCTGCTAGCAACGCCGCACCGAAGATGAACTATAGCACGGTGTGATGCAATGAGCATAAAAAAGCAGTAGATGGTAAAAGAAAAAAAAACAGGAAGCCCGTAGGAGGGAATTGAACAAGAGAAGCAAACGTAGGGCCGTAGCCCTCATCATCCTCGGCGTGCGCTCGGATCGTTTTCCATGCCCGGTCGAAGGAAGCAAAGTTTAGTAGAAATTTAATTAGTTTCCCTTTTTCGGTCTCGTTTTGGCATGCAGCCGGGCTTATGGGGCACGTTATGTTCGGGTGTTGTTTTGCTGCTACCAATGTGTGTGTGTGTGTCTGTTTGTGTGCTTTCTTACGTCTTTTGTGTCATTGTGTCTTTTATTGTGCGCTTGCAGCTTGATTTTTTTTTTCGCCCACCTCTAACGAGTTGCATCTTGAGAGATCCGGAAAACAGCCCACCTTCCTCCCATTCCGTGGCACTTTCTGCTAACAATGAAGGCAAATGAAACGCGCAAATGAAAAAGGAAGAAAGGAAGGCCAATGCTGCAGCCGGCCACCATTTGCAAGCGGAGCGAATGTCACCAGTGTGTTGCATCATCGTTGCATAAAATGAGATTTTTACGGTTTGCTGAGTTTTGGCGTGATTTTACGTTTGTTCTGTTTTGTGTGTGTGTTTTTTATTGTACTTGCGAGTTGGGTTTTTTTCTATAAAACGTTAGTTCTTGTCATGTTGTTGTGTTTTTGTTTTGTTTTCTTTTGCTCCATCCATAAGCAACTCCATTACGGCCTGTTTCGGTGCAGCTTCTTGTCTTAAAATTGCAACGAAAGGGATTTACCCAACTGCCCAAACCAGACCACCATGCCAAAAACGGACCTGGCAGTGGCGTGCGCTAGGTTTGTCTGTTTTTTTTTCTCGACTACACATAGTTGCTTACTTTCGTTTTTTTGCTTTGTTTTTGAAAAATGTCAGCTTTCACAATAAGCTCATGTTATGGCGCGGATAAGCAAAACACCAAAACATCCTTTGGCTTTTAATTGACTTCTGAACTGGAGTTTGACGAGGTGGAACAAATTGTCCTTTTTTCTTCTGCTCCTCGAAAAGTTGGCAACAGACCAGGGGGCCAACAGGGGGCCACCAGCCACGTGTGTTTTTACGGTTCCGCGACCTTAGATACGACTGAGCGCTGTGAGCATTACAGCGATAAGGGAATGAGAGATAATGAACGTCGAGAATTGGAGATATACATGGCACTGGTAATTTGCATTGTAATTTGTTCTGCGCTCTACCATTTCGGGACAATTACAGCAGCACAAGACAAGGTCTTTAAAATTCGTTGAGTGCTGAATGCGGATCCAATGCATTTTATTTCTAAATTGAAATTACTCGTTAATAATGATGATTGGATTGTAGCGCTGTGTTGGTTGGAGAGTAATTAATTTGCTAAAATTAAACTGTTTTACAAAACAACAGCATATGTTAGTGAATATAATCTAGTCTTTTGCTATTAGCTGCATCTTACTGGAATCTTCTGTAGTAACAACTTCTGTAAGTGCTTATCCTAGTCGACTTATTCTAGTAGACTCTTTCTTTAGACAACGAACTTGGATATCATACTACAGGCATTCGTATTTGTATTTACAAGATCGAGCTGCGTAGAATTTGTTAGCCAATTGAAAATTTATCAAAATTGATAGATAAGTAAAAAACCTTGAAGAGAGTTAAGTATAAGGCATTTTTTTAATAAGTCCTATACATAATAATCCTAATACAATAATAATCCTATACAAAACTTATTATTAAAGCCCAAAAAAACACTGAGCTAGGCAAATCATTTTTATGGTAAGTGCATCAGATTATGTATTCTTTACTGAAATCAAATGGTTCTAGGAAATTATTTATCGATCGATTGCATTGCTCACGGCTCAATGTCAATTTGCAACATCAATAGCTATGTGGGTCAACATGAAAGTGATTTCACGCAACCCAATCGACGGCGAATGAAGCCTAATGACTTTGCTCTCATTTTGTGAAGTGGAACCGTAATTGAAGCGCAATGCCCTTAATTTTTGTAATTACTCCTGGTCAGAAACAAAAACAAAAAGGTAATGTATTTCATATCGTATTTATCTTTCATTTATTTCGTTTGGATACATGATCAAACAAATATGGCAGTAGCGTTCGAGCGGCTCGAACGGCAGGAAAGGTTAATTGATGTGCTCCTCACAGGTCTACCCTCAACAGTTTACGCTGCTAATGCTCCAAACACTTTCACGATAGCAACGATCCAGATCGTGGGTCATCATTGCATAGCTGGCGGATCTGCCACTGTACTGCTCGCCGAAAATGTAACCACGGTAGCATACCGACTGCAGCAACACGCTCGACCAGCTGCCCTGAACAAGGTCGGGCTTGAACAGGAAGCTCTCGTCAGTGGGACGGCCAGACACAAGGTAGAGATAGTTGTTTTCACTCGCACGCAGATACTCCCTGGTGTCACTGTTCTGGATGTAGTAGTAATTGCCCGGACCGACGATCAGGTTCCAGCGGTCTCGTTCGCCCGCGTTGGGGTTCACCAGCGATGCGTACCGCTGCT
Source organism: Anopheles melas (assembly GCA_000473525.2). Classification (NCBI taxonomy): domain Eukaryota; kingdom Metazoa; phylum Arthropoda; class Insecta; order Diptera; family Culicidae; genus Anopheles; species Anopheles melas. The sequence goes on along the minus strand of AXCO02000289.1, from coordinate 32,096 downwards.
CGCCACGGCCGGTGTTAGGATTCTGAAGCGATGTAGCACCGTAGTACCGTTGGTCGCCACGACGGTCGTACGAGTCCATTGCCGCCAACGTTTGGCCGGTAGCTACCGAGGTAATCTTGTGACAGACACGGGGCTGAGGTTCGTTCTCCACCGAACGGCACCGTTCGATCATGCAACGCTGTGGACAGTAGAGTGCGGTTTTGTACTGCGAGTACCGGGGCACACAACCGTACTGGGTGGCACAGCCCTCCGTGCGACAGTTTGCTCGCTCCTGCAGGTACATCCCCTCAACTGGCCAGGTAAAGGTCAGAGCACACGCGACGGCAAGGATCACACCGATCGTCATGATGTGGCAGTGTTGAATGGTGAGTATGAGTGAAACGTCACGAACGGTTACTGAGAAGACACACGGTTGAGTACTGCTGGCCACTGCTCCAGCTGTGCACACTTTTATAGAGATTCCATTCGATTGCGGCACGACGGGCGGCACACACAGATGCTGTCATCGGAAGGTGGGTCGCTCTATCAGCTAGAATCCGCTTGTAGAACAGCAAATACCCATGAATGATCGAGTTGATGATCGTTTTACAAATAGATGACCGCCACTGGCTATCTTTTAGCACACGCGCAACAAGAGACAACAAACTTGCCGGCGTGGGAGCAACAGAGACCGAGCGAGATGTAAAGCGATAGATAAGAACCTAGTGGATGAGTTAGTGCACGTTGCGGGAGAAATGGTTCCGGTGATATGCACATGGCCTTGCACACAAAATCTACGGTATCGATGGTTTGATCGTCGTGTGCGGGAACCATCGGCCAGGGTCGCTTCGTTAGCATAGATCGTCACTGGGACAGGAGGGCTGTTCAGCTAGCTGCCACTCACATGCCGTCCCGCCGGTAGACTCTTGCCCCGCTTGGGTCGCCGAAGCAACAATTAGTGACTTTTGGGAAATCAGTTCTTGATTGGAGGATGCACAAAGCGGTTGCATCTTTAGCATGTTGGTAATACGAGCACGCCGGGACGGCCAGTCCGGATACGATGGTCCGAAGATGAAGGCGGCAAATGTGTTCGAAAGCAGCTGAGTTTTGTTGACCGCGTATACTCCGTCGTTGGGTGCCACCATGAGGTACTGTCCGGTTCGGACGTTGCACAGGTGAAAACAGGTGGGATGTGCGTTGATGAGCTTCCAGGTTGTGGAATTTGTTTGCGTGGGAGCTAAGACGGCGTACGCGTGATAGTACTGATTGGGATCGACCGATGTGCCCGGCTCTAGGTACCGGTGGCCATTAATAAGCTGGTAACAGTAGGAATGCGATAGGTTTGCCGTGAGTTGTGACCCAGCCGAAAGGCTGACTGTGCTCGATAGAATTGTCACTACGCACCACAGATGTATTGCAGCCATCGCTTACTCTCATCAACATAAGCGACATGAGCTGGAGTCACATGTTTATATAGCACGTGGCGAGCGGCATGAGTCTTGAAGCTGCTCTTGGTGTTTTTCTTCGCTCAAACAATTTATCTAGCCGGTGGGTTGCCCGGGCTAAATTGGTTACAAACGAATGGGATGAGTTTGAGCCACACCATAGAATAGAAACGAAGCAACCAGACGCCACCTGCAGTTGTAGGCGGAGAGTCGTTAACAGTGGGGTTTTGTTTTGACATTATTTGTCTATTGCAATGTTTGTTTGTTAGTTAGTGTTGTTAGTTAGTTAGCTGCTTTGCTGGAAAGCAAAGGGCGCGTTTGGTTGACATCAACTAGGCAAATAAGGCGGTCGGAGCATACAAAGTAAAATCTTTAGTAAAATTATTCTCTAAAATTAGCTCGTGTTAGATGCGTATGAATTTATTTACTAAGAAACAGCCAAAATAAACACATCCTCTTTCTTTCTTTTACTTATTTTTATAGAGACTTTGAGGTCTAGCTCATTCGCCTCTAATAAACACCTCTTTTAAATTAATAAAGACTTTATATCAATTCACATGTTAGTACATAATAAGCGTAATCTTGCCTTTCGATAGGTTGCTAGCTATATAAAACATTGTGGGAAACAAAAGTATTATGAATCATTTAAATGTCCCTTATTATTTTGTAATCGGCTTGATTGTTTTGTAACTAGTCAACATCATTGAGGAAATAAGTAAAGCAAATGCTCTAATGGAAGAAATTTCATTGAACATTACACATATTTCACATTATTTATATTGTTACAGGCTTGAGTTCTTAAAAGTCAGCTTATCATCCCAATCATTTCTAAATATGTAATTTACGTGGAAAAAGTGAATGTAAAACTGCAAGAATTTGAACCATATTTACGTAGATATACGTACCCGTATCTTGCTCACACATCAGAATGATCATAACTCTAGCAGCAGCGAACAGACAGACGCCTAAAAGCATGAGCATGTAATGCGCTCCTCACATACCGGCCAGACAAGCTGAAATGTTTCTGATGTGCTAACAGGCCCAAACAGTAGTACAATTAATAACATTTGCTGCCAGCTGCCAACGTTTTGGATTTGCATTCGAATGCATCCTAACAAAATGCCCCCCTCCCCATCCACTCTCTCTATTTGTGCTCTCTCCCTCTATTTCGCTGTGAGTAGAGGGAAGATTGCACTGAAATCACAGAAATCATCTTAAGGTGTGCGCCCATCGCACGGGGAAGAGAGATGTAGCATGTTCTCGGTTACAGCTTAAACAGCATCGTACTCCCCGTGTACAACTGTCCGCTGCGTGTGGTGTGGAGGTGCTTTCGATGCATTCCGGATTAAGTGTACACTAAACTCTAATCCTCTGCTACATCGGTCCTCCCCCCCCCCCTTCACGTCACCATCTTAAGCTGCTCGGAACAACGTTCACGGCATCGTCCTTTACGCTGTATGTCGGCCTGTGCCGGAAACATGGTCATGTTTTGTGTCCTGCAAAAGGCGCATGCACACCCACAAATTGATCCTTGTGAACGATTACCTCCGCATCACCGCATCACCGGATCGCTGGGAAGAGAAACGGCCGCTCAGCCGCTAGCACGGCCAGCTGGGAGACGTTTCCTAGCCAACGCTAACGGTTGCTGAAAATTGGCACCATTACAAGGTGCCCATTCCCGTTGGCCGTTCGGTGGTGCGGCCGTTTTTGGAGGGGCCATTTGTAATCTCCATTCCATGTCGACAACATTTTGCTTTCAATTGTTTCGTTTCGCGTGCGCGCTTTACAGGAGTCGTGGGCGTGGGGGGAGCATTCCGGGAAGCCGGCTAACGTTTGACCAAACGTTTAATGCCATTTCTTATCAGTCTTGAGTTGGTAGCACTCTGGATCCATCAACGCACGGCAAAGCCTGTGTGACCTTTGCTAGTGAATGCAAAATATCTCACAATGGCATCGTTTTGGCACGGTGTCAAGCGATCCCATGGGATGCCACCTAGAATGGTTCCTCTGTTGAGCCATCGTGCTGGGACGAGTTTTTCGCATTTTTGATCCAAGTACGCATTCGCGAAGCGAGATAAACGAGCAAATTCCTGGTCCATCGGTTGCTAATCGTCATCAAGTGGTTATTTACATCAATTGCATCGATTGTGCCACTCTCCTGGTGTGTGTGTGTGTTGGAGATGTAATCGAAATCTCGCTTTTATTTCGTGGTGTGTTGCGAGCATGCAAATGTGTGAATGGCTCTCGGTGGTTTTGCTTTCGATGAGGACAGGATTAGGGGCAGAGAAAAAAGTCGCACAAAAAATCAACACAATTGGGAACGCTGCTGATGGTAGTTGCCAGCACTGTTAAATGGTGCTAGTTACATCGTATGGAGCGTTTCTCGTGGACAAATGGAAATTCGACACATTTTACACCATCACCCGGCGCTAAGCGCAAAGGGGAAGGGAAAGCTTTAGATTGAAGCTGGAGAATTTTAGTGCTATTGATTGTGTTTTGTATTCTTTGTTTTTTCGCACCTGTGTAGCAGTGTTTGACCTGAATTTGCATTTGGCAGGTGATGGACGTTGCAACGGAAGTGCCGGTAAGTGTTGATAGCGATAGCTTGTTCAAGTATCATCGTTTTAAGTGATTAAGGTTAGTTTTTACAATGAAGTGTGCTTTTTGATAGGATGCTTACGTAACGTCGATCAAGTTTTTGTTTTTTTTTTCAATTGCATTTAAATGTTAGCTGTCAGCACAGTATTATGCGATGTAAACTTTTTCAAATGGTCATGCCCTTAAGCCGTTGGGCGCAACCGCCTGGTACGGATGGTTGCCTATATTTAGGCGTGTTATGATCGTGCTTCAATTGCTGAAAGCTTGTATGCAATTCAAAGAATGAGTAATTCACACTGGGATCGTTTGGTAAATGTTCATGGAGATTAGGAGTTTTTGCTTTTTTTGTTTTTCGTAACTAACTCATCACGGTTACAGTGTAAGTCTTGTGATTGTGAAACTGATATTTTATTATTTGTTAAGCACAGCTCAAAACTTTTTAGTTATAGTTTAAGAACTTAAAAGCATAATATTAATGCATTGTAATACTGTATGAGCCAGAACAAAAATAGGTTAGGAATACATGATTTTAATTAGCTAATGCAATTATTAATTTATATGTAAGTTGCTTAATCCAAACAAAAACTATCTTACGTCTGAGTGAAACATGTTGAGCTTAAAATTACTTAAATGCATTTTTATTACTGTTTTTTGAGAAATTTAAATATAATCTTTAGATGGGTAATTTTTATATCGTTTCAATATGTTCAAACCGACTCGTTGAACTTATTTTAACAGATGTAGAAAACAATGAATCATTCGTGTTTGAATCTCCTGTAAAAAAGCCAATTCAAATTTATGGAACAAAGTATGTCATAAAGTTTAAAAATTAAATCAAACTTAATGTATTTGAATATTGCGTCAAATGTAGAACTAGCTTAAACTTTCATTGCACTTTTTAAATTAGTTAAAATTATAAAAACATGATATATTTGATTCAATGGTTTTGGGTTGTTAGTTTTTTAACAAGTACACTATAAGATTTACTGTGATTTTATTGACCTTAAAACTAAAAGCATTTTTCCTGCTTTCCTTTTGTCACTATGTATTTCTTTATTTTGTTTTGTTTTGTTTCTTAATTTACTTTTGCGAAAATTGTTTAATTCTTTTAAATGGTTACAAACACATATCAGTTAAAAAAAACCCTAAAGAAACTATTTAGAAAGTACAAGATACATGATCTACATGAATAATTTCTGAAAATAATAACGAACAAAGTTCCAAAATGAAACATGAAAACCGTACATGTAAAATCGTTTTTGTTTTTTTTCCCTAAGTCTGCATGCTTCCCGAACGTCTTTTTTAAAATGAGGTAAACATGTGCTTAGATTTTATTTACAATGATGATTTGTTTTCAAGTTCATTCCATTGCTACTAAAACATTCTTTGTTTGCATGTCTCATCATCGATAAATCTTCAGTTAATCAACATTGTACTTGAATCATCGATTAATTTAAATTATCGTTGGATTCTGTACTTTTTGTCTCTTCCACACTCGGAGAAAGCTTCACACCGTGCTGATGCAAAAAGCCTCCGATAAACAATTGTTTCCAGAAAGTGCAGACAAACACTCACTCGATTGACAGAGTCGACACATCTAACCGGCAAACGCTTGCCAGTACCAAGCATCCAACCTAACCTCAGCAAAATGCACTCCATTCAAAGCCCCAGCCGCAAAGCGCAATGAGGGAGCAGATATTCAAAGTGACTAACCCCCAAGTCACTAAGTCAATCAGCCACCCGGGCGCTCAACAATGCGGTAAATTCTTCATCAACTCATCCATCTCTGTCTGTGGCGCTTGTCACCCTCCTTGCCAAGCACCGCACATAAACATACATACACACCACGATCAAAACTTCAGGTGCAAAATCTTAAGTAACGAAACTTTCCCCTTTTTGCCGGCGGGAATGGTACCGGATGGCAACGGGTAGCAGAGGACTTTCTTCCATCCGCCTCTACCAAAAGGGCTCCGGAAGGGCGAAAGAAACGGAGCTGCAATGCAAAAGATAACAAAAGAGGAACAAACAAAAACTATCTGATCGATGCAATGCCAGCCGTGGTTGCAGAATGAGCAAAAGAGAATTCAAAAAGGGACAAGTAATAACTTTCCATCGTCCAGGGTTCAAGGGGTTTGTGGTCGTGTGGCCGCTTTTTCACAGGGTTGTAAAATCCTCTTCACTTTATCCCTTTCATGGTCTCGCCGTGCAGTAATGTGACCGATAAATGAGATGTGTTGTTGTTGCTCGTTTGGTGAGCAGTACAGCGTGTAAACAGGGAAAGAGGGAGAAGGGTCACCGGGCACGTGGAAGACACTTTCGTCGGTTTCACTTTCTTTCGCCGGAATTTTGCGAACCGGAGCCCTTTCGCGGTTGCAGTTGAGGCAGTTCCCGATCAGTCTGTAACGGTGCGCGAGCTTGAGCGGAGTACCGAACCAGCAATTCTCAGTCTGTTCCGGACGTGGTGTACCGATCAGGAGGTTGCAGTTTGGTGTGAACAACGTTGCAGTTTGGTGTGGAACGAACGAAAGTGAAAAGTGAAGCAAGATGAGTAACTACGTGGAAAGAATGTCGGTGCAGTACCACAATTTCTCGCAAGGGGCAGGTACGAGAGACTGATCCGTTTAAACGAAATGTGGAATTTGATTTAATGTGTGTATGTGATTGTGTGTTTTGTAGATCCTCTTATCGACAGCTGGCCACTGATGCAGACGCCCACACCGATCCTCACAATCTCTGGTCTCTATTTACTGTTCGTTCTTTTGATCGGTCCCCGGTGGATGGAGCATCGGAAACCGATCGAGCTGCGGCGCACACTGATCGTGTACAATGCTGCCCAAGTCATCATCTCGACCGCGTTCTGTCTGACGCCATTCTTTACCGGGCTGTTTGGACAGTACATGTCGATGTCCTGCGGTGAACCAATGACTGGCATTAGCAAAGAGCTCCAGCTGTCGGTAAGCAGAAAATTAGCTATTAACTTCCAGTACCCTCGGGATCGCGATCGTGGATAGAACGTCGTTCTGTTACCGTACGAGAATAGGGTCGTGCGTGTGTTGGGGCACGTTTGTGTGCGGGTTATTTTTTTCTTTCCTGTGGGTGATCAACATGGCACATGGATTTATTATTGGGGAGGGAAAACCCCCCATTGTAACAGCTTATTGTGGCATACGTCAGCCGGACCAGCAAGAGGAATAAGTAAGGTGCCTGGAAAATGGAGATGAAGCTTTTGGGAGCAGCCGCCGTCATCAGACGCAAAAGTCGTCTGCCCGGGTGGAGGTTAAACTCATTACAGTGATTAATTTCGTTCCACCGGCATATGTGTGTTGGTAACACAGGCGAAGAAATCCCCTTTTTGATTGTTTTTTTTTTTACTATCTACATTTGGTTGGGCTCGCCTCTAATGTTGCCATTTCCTTTCAGCAGTTCTGGTTGATGGATTCGTTTTGTTTATTTCGTTGTTTTTTCGTTGGCTCAGACGGTGCGATACTTGCGTTGAGACGGAACGCAAAAAACAAAAACAAAAATGAACGAATGCTTCCTGTGTTGGTTTTCGTTGTGTTGCTCTTCAATGTTTCGTTCGCATTGTGTAATGAAGCTGATTGAATGAATATAATCCTGTTGGAGTAACACAGTTACTGCAGGCCCAGATCATGCACATGAGGATCATGATCATGAGAATCATCAATACGCCCAGTAATTTGGTGTATTAATGCATGATTGGATTATTGGTTCTGTTGGTTTTTTCACTTTCAATGACAAGGCAGATTTTTTGAGTTATGAGATGGAATGATATAATTAAGTCATTTGGAGTGGTTGTGAAGATCATTGCTGTTGGTAGACTGGTTGATATCTGAGAAGTAATTGGTCATGTTTCCATAGAGCACGCCCTTTTTTGGGCATTGATTTATGAACACTACGGCAAGTTTCATATGAAACTAACTTACCAACTTATTTCCGCTATAGGTATGGAACGGTGCCTGGATGTATCTGCTTCTGAAAATCATCGAGCTGCTTGATACCGTATTCTTCGTGCTGCGCAAGAAACAGAACCAGGTATCATTTCTGCACGTCTACCATCACACAATAATGGTGCTGTTTACGTGGTTCTATCTGAAGTACATTCCCGGTAAGTGGATCACGTGACGTGTAATTAGTCTAGCGAGCCGTAAACTAACTCGACCTTACCCTCTGACCCCGCCAACAGGTACGCAAGCAGCCTTTATCGGTGTGCTGAACTCGTTCGTACACATCTTCATGTACACGTACTACCTACTGGCGGCCCTCGGACCGCAGTCGCCCAAGGAGAAGAAGCTCTGGGATCAGAAGTACCTGTTCTGGAAGCGTCATCTGACGACACTGCAGCTCCTTCAGTTCGGCATTATGCTGTGCTATTTCGTGCTGATCAACAGCATGCAGTGTCAGGTGCCGCGTGCACTGACGTACTTTTTCGTCAGCAACATTACGATCTTTCTGTTTCTGTTCATCAACTTCTACCGGCAGGCGTACAGGAAGCGGCCCGCTACTGTGAAGGCGGACTAAACTCGGCCAATTGGGTTGAACTTCAGTAATGTTTAAACGTGTTTTATTTATTTGCTAAACCAGTCATCAGCTGTCTCTTAGTGCTGTAATAGCTTAGAAAAAGAAAATAAACTCTACTGCTTAAAACTGTAAGCCGACAAACGTTTCACTTTTAATATCCACTCCATTTCGGATGCTGAGTCGCATGGTTTCGGAGGTTGGCAGCAGATCAGTCGCTCCCAAAGATTCGTTCTCGGAATCGAACCGAAATTGTTAAACCGGTTCTTTCGCTCTCTCTCTCTATCTCTCTCTCTCTCTCTCTCTCTTTCTCTCTATGTCTCACTCGTTTTGGTTAGGCCGGTTTGCTGCAAATCCACCACACTGGCGCTCGTTACGATACGGTCCGGAGAGTTCGGCTCCGTTTCGAAACCCAGCGGACGGGAATCTAAAAATGACCATTTTTTGCCTTTTGTTGCTCGAAGTTCGCATAACTTGTTCGAAGCCGGCAGTAGGTATGCCGGAATGCTGGAAAGCTAACGAAGGGGGACTAGTTAAATTATGCAAACTAAACCACAACGATATGTCCCCAAAAGTTTCATCGGGAACTGGTGGGCACGACACAACTTACCACCCCAGTTGACGTCAAATCAATAGTAAGCAGTACGAAAGCGAAAAAAAAATCTCTTTGGGCAATCGCCGTTGTGCCAAATGGTGGGTAGTAGTGAAGAAACAAACAAAAAAAAAAACAGTAGGTGTTAAAAAGGAGAGAAAAGAAAGAAATAACAAGTCGGTCAAATCACTACGCAATCGACCTTGGGAATGTCGGGAGAGCGATTAGTTGTGGTTAGCTGGTGATCGATCGACCCTTACCTGTTACTCGTTTCCTTTAGCTGTGACACGAAAAAGTAAAAGTACTGTGAAGTCGTGGGTTTAGACCCTCTCGAAAGCCACTCGCTGAGGTGATGTAAAATCCGCTTCATCTCAATCAACAGTTCCGCGTAAGAGACTACACCAGCCGGGTTTCAGGTTGTATCATTAATTTATTTTTCTTTATAAAACGAAGTAGACTTACTGGCTAAGATTACTCTAGATCGCTACCTAACCTTCTATTGAATTCGGAATCGATCACTTGTCCCATGCGCCCCATGTTTCCCCTTTCTTTTGTTGTTTTTGAGCAATTCTCCCATAGGATGGTTTCTCCCTCGCCGCAGGATTCCACCCGCTGCTGTGCACGCTCTCACGCGCAAGAGAAAGACTGGAAACCATGGGCCACCTGGTACGCAACACTAGTCATCATGAGTACGTCCAAGTTACGGTTTGAGCAACACGGAACACTGTTCCGTCCACTGGTACGGTGCAGCGGCATATCGGACCAGTCGTGGTCGTGGTGTAGCTGCTGCATACAGATTGGTGGCTAGCTTACCATCGGGCGGGATGGTGCCCGCTAGGTCGTCTATTGGTTTGTGTTGTGTATCGGTTACGTTGAAGACTTGTTGAAGATCTGTGGTGTGTAGCCGGTGGTGACATCCCTCACAGCTCCTTGCTGGCAACCTTTGGCGAGTTATTGTTTTCGATCGACTTGACCGCGGAAGCGCTATCGGTGGCAGTGACTGGGGTGGGCTGGGCTTTTTTCGAGCCGTACGATTTCTTGTAGAAGTCGTTGAACAGCATGTAGAAGAAGATCGCGTTCGGCAGGGTGAAGAAGACGGACCAGCGCGGATAGCCACAGTCGGTCCAGAGCAGCTGAGCGGAGTGCGCGAATGCCATACCGAACTGGATCTGTTTGTGTTGTTTTGTGGCAGGAGAAGTAAAGGGAAAATAAATCGTAACATAAGATATAAGGTCATTTGGAGGACAAAGTTTTTCTCTACTTACCATCTGTAGGTTCGTAATGTACTTCTTCCACCAGAGGTACTTCTGGTACCTGTAAAGGTACGATTAAGATCGTAAAGTCATTTAAAGGTTTCTTTTTTTTTATAATTGCACATCTTCAACAGTTACTGAGCAACACTTACTGAGGTCCCATGGCGGCCATCATGTAGTAGGTGTACATCACAATATGCACGAACGAGTTGATCACACCTGTGAAGATTTTGGGACGAGAAAAGCATTGGTAAGGATTATCACCGGAAAGCAAAAACCGTCGACGCCGCCGAACACTAACCGATGAATGTACCATGTCCTCCGGGGTAGTACTTGGTAGCGCCCCAGGAGATCATCGGCATGACGGTGTGGTGGTACAGGTGCAGGAAGGTGATCTGGTTGTCTTTCTTCCGCAGCGTGAAGAACACCGTATCCAGTAGCTCGGAGATTTTGGCCAGGAAGTAGATGTAGCAGCCACGGGCGACCTAAGAGCAAGTACGGTTATAGATAATGAGTGATTGAGATACCTTGGAATCGTTTCCAAAGCTCTTACTCTCATAGCGGCGGGATTGTCATTGAAGTCCACCGGTTGACATCTCCAGCTGTAGTGCCGTAGCCAGGCACCGTCCAGACCCTACAGAAAACACACAAAATGAGCAGAACCATCAGACAAATAGCACGTGCAACATGATTGCACTCTGAAACATACCTCCGCGAACAGATATATGCTGACTAGCACCTGAATGAAGTTGTACACGACCAGGGTCTTCTGCATCTGGAACGGTTTCCGGTTGGCCATATACTTTGGACCAAAGTTGAGCACAAAGTACAGGTAGCTGGCAATGATGGTGAGACCGGGCACCGGGGACGAGATCAGCGGCCAGTGGTTCGTCCGCGGATCGGCCAGCTCGGTGAACAGGAAGTCCCAGTAGTTGGACGAGGTGGTTGCATTTGTGGAAGCCATTTTGTGTTATTAGGTGTACGTTTTTTTTGGAACAACTTTTCAGACTTTTAGGAAGAAGCACTATGCCGTCGGGTTTTGCGCTCTATAGAAGCCGCAACCGGAGCCGGATAGCCTACACGTTTAGCACTTGAGTGTGAAATGGGGAGCTCTAGTGAACGCCTGCAGGCAGTGTTGACATTGACCAGGTTGTCTAAAGTCTTTTGGGGTCGTATCTGACGGAAAGGAGAAAAAGAGGCGGATAAGGACACGTAAAGAACGCGTTAATGAGTGTGGTAGATCAATTACGTTGGAGGGTTTGAATGGTTACATGATTGGGAACAGCAGGAAATGTCAATGTATTGGGAGGCCTTTTTTTAAGCTAACCAAGCTTATATAGCCATAGAAGTAGAAATTGCGTTAGCATTCATTGATTGTTTCAATGCAAACGCAATTATCATCACAAGTTGTAAAAAAATCCCAGCCCTTGTTGGCAAATGATATACATTCCATATCTAATTTATTCAACACGTGACGATTGCTACCGGTACCTCACCGGTCGTTGATAACATTTCAAAAATGTGTTTCCCCATAGTATATATAAAAAATACAAACATATCATACGGAAAATGTCCCATTCAGGGACACTGTACCGTTTATTCCTCTCAGTTCATCTGAAACGGTACAGGTTTCAGGTAGTCGGCAAGCTTTTGTATAGTGAAGCTTTTTATGCTGAATGTTTTGAATGGCAATAGATCGTCTCGTTTCCTGAATGGAATATATTTCCTTGTTGCAGGTGCAGGAACTCGCAAGGCGGTGTTTGATTAAAAATTCAGCATTACTGCAGTTGGTTCTGTGGGTTCAACGGATCGGATTATTTCCGGCACGAATGCGAAGTGAATGGCATTAGTATTATGATTAATTAAAACATACAAAAAAGGTGCATTTGTGATCGTATCTTTCATTTCGTGACTGTCTGTGTGGATTGCTGTAGTGTAGTAAATGATGACAAGCGTATCCAAAGTAATTCTTCTCCGAATAAGGCAGCTTATTCAACAATCATGCCTAATTTTCGAGCATTATTCGCCTAAAAGACAAGATTATGAATGTCGGCATGAATCATTATATTGTGAGGTATTTGTTAATATTAACAATAAACACTAACTAATAAACAATCCTGCGGCGAGGGAGAAACCATCCTATGGGAGAATTGCTCAAAAACAACAAAAGAAAGGGGAAACATGGGGCGCATGGGACAAGTGTCAACTATTGCATCAACTGTCTTTAAACTTCGACTTGAAGTAAACCAACAACGTCTCTGCATCCCACCTAGTAGATCGTGTAACAGCGATATCGTAAAACAAGGCAGTTCTACCATCTGCGGCCGGTTGACCTTAGAATCAGTTACTCTTCTCCCTCCCAGCCGCCTTGCAAAAGTTTAGATACAGTAGCGGTGATTGCATTGCAAAACCACGACCGGTGACACTGATCGTCACAAGCGTGGCTTATGCTTGTTTACGACTTCCCATCAGTAGGGCAATTTCCCAATCGGCACAAGAACGTTTCCGAGCAGGCACGCCGCAGTCCGTCTCGTGAAGGGGTTAGAAGGCCCCTGCCACGGGTTAGTGAGGATGTGACAAAGAGCGAACACACGATCGAGACCACGGCTGGTAGGAAATTATCGCCCCATGGTGGCCTTGACTTCTGTTAGCTTATGTTGATGCGCTTCAGTCGGAATGTGGAAGCCGACGGGCCAGATGTTTTGCAACATCGTTAGTACTGGTGTGATGCTAGAGATGCCCTTCCGTACGTTGACTTCGGTGCGAGAGTATACATAGAGACACCGTGCGGTGGTAAATAAATGCAAATGCGTATGAAAAGAGATACAAAATTGATGTGACTGATTCTGGCTGTGTTTGTGCCTTGTGTGTTGATTTAGAATTTTGTCTGCAAAGTGTTTATTCAAAAGAATCAATATTGATCAATAAACATGCGCTTCTCGCGTTGTTATGTTCACAAATATTTATTTTGTATTGCGTTTGCGCATGTGTTTGATACAAGCAATCTTTTTGCGATGTTCGATTAAAGATCATTTGTGAAGGTAATTGTAAGTGATTCAGTGAACATCAATTGATGACTTTCAATGATTTAAAAACGTTATTTTGTAAGAGAAAAAACATGTATAAAACATATAACGAAATATATACATATAAAAGAGTTTGTGAGATGATCTTGATTATATTTGTACATGCATATTAGATTGTCGATTCGAATTTTCATGACATTCAAGTGATCGTAATAAGCGCCTAGCTTATATATAAGAGCTTTGCACTGCTTTGTATATTTCTCTAAGATATCTGCCCTTGTGCTGCCATGCGTCCAATGCCTTCCCGCTTTAGGGCACTTAAATATATTCAATGTCAGATCGGTCCGCCAGCCCAGCCGCCAGGCAGGTGAAATGTAAACACATGCAGCGGGTATGATTTTGCTTTCAATTGAACTTGTCCGCTCGCTGGTGACGACCGGCGTGCTAAGCGCTGGGAGACATGCACCAAGGGAGAGTGGCAAATATTTACCGCCGGCCACGTCTCACACTCTCTGCGCTCGCGAGAAGAGCCCGCCGCCCGTACCTGGGTGCGCTGTACAGTTTGTACCGCTGATGCTTGAACCATCTTTCCCCGTTTTCAAGGTAGGGTGTTGTAGTAAAGATGAACACAAGATGAAAATAAAATGATTCATGGCGAGGGGGTTGGGGGTAAAGATGAGGACAGGGGAAGTGGGCTGTCACCAAACAAGCAACCACCTGACCTAGTGCAGAGTCTATCATCATCCGGACGCCAACACGGTTGGGCAATCGTGTCGTTTCGAAGTGTTGGATTGTTTGTAAATTTTTGGTACGATTTCACTCCCAACCGTTGCACAAATGCTTGTGTCGACCAACGTGAGGACGGTGTGTGAAGGTTATATTATGCTTAGCGCGAGAAGGTTTGAAATAGTTTATGCGTTACCTTGAATTGTGCACGGCAGCAAAAAACAAGAAATTAAATATATATGTCAAAGCATCGATCAGATTGCGATCAGTGCTGTCAAAATGTATTGAATTAGACTGCTGAGTGATCGTACAGCCGCACCCCGATCGGTGCCCGAGCCGATATTAGCGACTTATTAAATAATTCATCTCCCAACTCAAACGGCAGTCCATTTATCAAATTCAAGGGTGCTCGAAACGCCCGAAACCATGCTAGTCTTGCGTGTTATTGTCTTAAGTATAGGGCCCTGTCGCAAACGAAGCATACTTTTCGGGGTGGCAAAAAACTGCACTGCCTTCCACTGATGCAATGCTGCTGGTGGTTGTGGTGTTGGTGCTGGTAGTAACTGGTAACAGTTTATCTCGATTGCCGAATATGTTTTAAGCGCATTATTGCCTCACGATGTTGCATAGACATGTATTGGTGTGTTAGTATGATGGTTAGTATGAGCACAACATAAAGTCCAGATTTAATGAAAGCTAGGTGGCGCTTTTTTTCTGGCATTGTTAATACACGCGCCACAGGTGCTGCTGAGACCATCCCTGCTGAGCCATCCGCGAACGCGGTGCGAGTGTTCGGCTTCGAAAAATCATTAACTACCCATATTGAGGGCATACCAACGAGCTGACGTGATGCGTTCCCGATAAATGAAACAGCTCAATAGGACAGCCGGCAATCACTGGGTCGATGCATATTTGGTGAGTCTAATCGAGCTTACCGGACCGTTGCCGGTCGGTTGGTTGACGAACAGCTAGCGACACAGCATCGTGCTGCGTGCGACCGCTCTAGCGACCTATTACCTAATCATGAGCATCATGAGCGAAGGAAGAAGCTGAAAACAACACCAACGGAGAAAAACGGAAAGTGGTTTGGAGCGACGAAAGAAAGAAAACACATAATCGCACACCACGTACGATCGTATACCCTGTGAATGAGAGGTTCGTCGCTTATGGTGTTGAAGTCTTTCGTTGCAGTCGGAGGCGTAACGAGGCGAAAAAAAGGAAAAAAAAATTATCAAAACCATTGGAGATGGAACTGTATTCCAAATGAAATGTCCAACACACACCGGGTCATTGCCTAAGCGGTCTGGCGACGAGCGTGGGTCAAGTTCAATTTCCTTCTCGTTACCCGTTGCGTACTGGCGACATTGCTGGTATTGCAGGTACGAAATAATGGTTGCAGCTGATGAAGGTTGCCCGTCTTGGGATGGGTTGGCAAATGAAACAGGTTTCTCCCTCTCTGGCTCTCTGTTATGTCATGATCATGCCATAGCGAGATCGATAGAAATTCGAGAACCTATGGGTTCATTAACGTATTAAGCGTGGTACTGAGGAAATCATAATTAATTGGGACTAATGTTTAAGCAGTGTTTAGTTAGGGTTTGATGATGAGCAATAATTCCATACCCTTCTGGAAAGTTTATAGATTGAGTTAGTGCGTGTGTGTGTCTGTCACAACCGTCGAAGGGCAAAGGGATGAATTGTTTGTGCTGAAACAGTTTCACCAATAATCGATTAGCTACTGCCGTAGGTTCACGTCGTGTAATTGACCTTATTCAGGTACAAACACTCGCTCCGATCGCTCAATGTGCAATCTCATCGATTTGCTAGCCCTCTAGACAGTTGTCTTGTTGTTAATAGTAGCTTAATGAAAAGCGTCATTTAACGCCGCTTTCGTTTCAGTAAACTTTCCGACCAAATTTCATCACAGTAGTCACAGAACCGGAACTAAACCCTTGCCACTTGCCGCGCATTAAAGGGTTAGCTGACGCCGGCACCGGCACTTGACGATGGATGCAACGTGAAAGGGCTACGATTAGATTCATTCGCGCACCCGCGTACGTTGGTCGGGTCAGACACGGGCCACAGCATGCCATCGATTTACACGCCCCATTGATTGAAACCTTTGGCGTGAAACCTTTTGCAATTAATTTGCTGCTCATCTGATTGAGTATCCAACACGCAACGGGACGACACATGTGCCACTGGGTAACGATTGGTTGTGTGGCGTTATGGCGGCCGGTAGGGAAGAAGGGAATGGATGGTAGATGGAGGTAGAATGGAGTTTGTACGCATTTGCTCAATCACAAAATGGGGGTGAACTTATTAATACGCTAGGCACCTTTGGATGCAACGATCCCGGCTCCGTGCAGGAATCATAATGAGACGGCAGTACTGAAAGGTTGGAAGTGGAAAATTCCTTCTTCCAGGGTGGGAACTTGCAATCAGTTCAATGGGAATATGGGAAGATGCGGTATTATCAAAGGGGATGAGATTAAACGCAAGGAAAGCAAAGGAAGTTCGCAGTTGGGTATGTTTCCGAAGTGGATAGTGAATTTATCTCTCTCTATCTCTCTCTCTCTCTCTCTCTCTCTTTCTCACTCCTTCCTCATTCTCAAACAAAGATTCGCGTCAACGATTCTTATTCAATCGCTCGATCGTGATCTGGAAGATGATTGAGATAGGCGCTTCTTACATGATATACGGCTATTTGCATACACTAATCGGCTTCTGTAGTAGTGTTAGAACCACTTGTTGACGCTAGCACTGCAAACCTGTTTTATTTTGCACAAAAGATGCTACTCGAGTGTGTGTTTGCCGAAGCCCTTCCAGGCGGTTCTAGACAGAGAGTGTATCAAACAAACACACAAAAAAAAACTTACACACAACAAAACAAGTCAAGATCATCCGGCAGGAAGGCCGGAAATTTCGTCTTTAGCTACAAGGGCTTGTGTGCAGTTGAGTCACCGCGGAGAGCCTTCAACCCTCCCGCCAAGGCATTTCCCTTCTGATTTGACATTTACGATGTGTTTACGAGTTCGTCGGGCGTTTATGATAGCTGCGCGACAGGGATTGAGCTAGCTTGTTGATAGTAGATACTAAGCAGGCAGACAAAAAGTAGCTAGTCACACACAGCCAGCTGTAAGGTCATCCGTCTATTGCTCCCGGGCCCTCTCCCCGGATGGAAATTGACAAACATGCTTTCGTCAAATGTGAAGTTTGATTTTTTGTGTGTTTGTTAATGGACCTTGCTTTCGGAACAGAGACGGAGACTGATCTACTACCTGTTGCATGAGCCATCTCAGCGGCTTAAACTAAGTGGCGTTGGGTCCCTCAGTCTAATGCAGGTTCCAAGCGATATTAAACAAGCAGCATGAAGCAAACTCAACACGAGAGGGCCACAACAAAAAATCCTCCCAAAAAATCTAGAAAATTCCACCCAACACATGTTGGCGCTCCGATCATTAACGATGGACGCGCAGGTGGCTGCCGCTAACGAACTTTAAACTATAAACCCTCCCGCAAATGAAGCAAATGCTTACCCTTCTGGCCAAGTGTTGCCAAATTTGTCAAGAGCCTTATCGCTGCAATCCAGCAATCAAAGTGTGTGCAGTGGAGTTATGCTTTGTGGAAAAATGCATAAACTGAGAACGCTGGCGGGCGTTCCCAAAGCAATGCCACTCTATATTCGGGCGTGACCTTTCCGGCGGCTGTTGGCATGAAACCGGCCGTACTAACGGGGTAAAGTGGATGAGAATTTAAGATAAATAGCTGACAGACCACCACCGTTTGTTGTCATCCACAAAAAAAAAAATGCGTCACGCAAAATGGAAGTGTCTGCGTCGAGCGCGTGTTTTCCCGCCGATTTTCCCACCGTCATGCTGGCATTGCTGCGAGCGCGCTTTTCCGCGATGCGTGAATTTGTTCGTACTGCTCTGGTGAGATTGTAAACCGGTTGCAATTGTTGTACGCCCGCTCTTGTCAAGCGGTAGCCAAGGTCAGCTGGGGTGAATTTCTCACCATGAAAATGAATTGATTTCATTGCCCTGGGAATATGATTGTCTGGTTTAGTTGGATTGCATCCAACAAAATTAGCTTTTCAATCATTTTGTTGTCCATCAACCCCCCCGAAAACAAATTGAGCTCGAAAGGGATACACAAACTTACCACAAACTAAGAACAGCTGTTCCACCTCTCAACTGCTTGCAATGTGTCAAAATCTTTAGCCCACGCCCGTTGTGCTAGGATGGGGGAGCAGAAGTGTTTCAGCAACTTCACTATCAAACACAGAACAACACCGCACCTAGGGACACTCTTTTATCACACAGCAGCAGCTTCAGTTCACTGGAATTTCTTCCTACTAGAAACAAGGTTTCCGTTTTAGGTTTCGTTTTCACTGTTTTGTTTCCTCCCGCCGGCACAAACTGCTGTCACTTTTCGGGGCGCTTTCCGAACAGTCACTACGCACTGTCACGGTGAGAATCCTTCGCACACAGGCTCTACACTCTCTAGGCACGACGCATGCAAACGGTGTGCACGGACCGACAGAGACCGAAGATAGGAGGGATGAAGCTGCATGAAAATGAGAGAAGATAAAAATTGACAACGGGTTGGCGCGGAAAAACGTATCTGCTGGGCAGGGCGCGTAGTGCGCAAATGCAAACACTTGGTGGTTGTTTTTTCGGGAGAACGATAGCGTACGAGAGCTGTCACACGATAACGCACACGAACGCACTGCAAACAACCGGAAAATCTTGCTGAGACACGGTGAGATTTTGCACGCTTCTTTTGGAGTATGGTGAAGGTTTGTAATGCAAAACTGTCACACCAGTCTGTTGTTGAAGCCACAGTTTTGTGAGAGAATTAAGCACGACTCTACAATGTTTCGTTCATATTGCTGATACAATTCACACGAAAAGCAAGTCCTCCTGAAGGCATGCAACTATCCACGAGCATGTGCTTCCCTTCGAAAGGACTTCTTTTTCCCGTACCTCTGTACCTTTTCCGCAGTTTCTGCAAGTGTCCACTTTCTGCCACTCAGCACACGGGCAGCCGCAGCATTAATGGACGCGCAATCCACTAGAACAGAATCGGCACTGGAATGTAGGAGACGAAATACGAAAGCGAAAAAACCCGCCAACGCACAGAGAACCGCGACGCGACCGCAGCGAGGAGACGCTTTAAATTAAATACAACGCACCGTACGACACTGCGCTTTATAAAAGCTATACTGAGAAAAAAAAGGGGGAGCGATCAAAACTACCCCACCGGTGTGGCGCTGGACGGCCGTGCGCTCGCAGTAGGGGCTCGTACCCTCTCTCTAGCGCTCTCGTTCTTTCTCTCTGTTTCTAACGCTTATGCGCTGTGCGCAAAGTGAATTCACACTAGCGCTCTTAATTCAACGCAAACAGACACGCACACGGATACAGTTGATGAGGAGATGCTGTGTAGATCGGCGAGTGGATCGGGTAGATCGGGAGGATTCTATACTGATGAGCGGTTTGCACTCTCACATAGAGTGTTGTGGTCGATTTTCGATTTCCATCGTACTGTAGCCGTAATCCAGCGTTAATGCGTATGATTGCGAAAACTGCCTGCACACATCGATCTTTGCTAAGGCGGCTTACTTAATGACGCAGAAGAGAGTCAAGATGGACGAGTTGCGAAAAGGTTCGTCGCTTGGTGATATTGAGTTAAAAGTTTTGCTTTTCTTTTCCAATTAAAAAAAAAAAACTATTCAACATGTGACAAGACACTAACCTTTTTCCCTAGTCAGACCCGACCCTAAACACGCACTATTAGGTTCACTAATCAGCAAACATCACTCAGGAGTCTGACATAGTCGAACCCCTGGGCAACACATTCATCGCTCCGGAGCACTAGGCAAAGCTGCATACACGGATCACACGGATGCCTCTCTCCGTCCACTACTGTACACATGGAGCAGATGAAGTGTTTCGGTGGTTCGCTTCGCTTCAAATCCCTTGGTTTAGGAGACACCCAGACGCCCTGTACGCTGTGACTGGATGTGACAAGACAAAACGTCCGAATTCGTTCGTGGCAGCGACTAAACTAAACGGATTCGTTAGTGGTCTGGTTGGTTTAAAGGCGCTCTGTGATACGTTTCGTTTTGCCTCCGGTGTCCCGCTTATCTGCCCCGCTCCTCGGCTGTTCGCTGACGGATACGCTCGATGGATACGCGGGGCCCGAAAAATACGTGTGCCGTGCTGTGACGACGATGTTTGATACGAAAAACCCTCTGCGTGTGGACTTTGGAATTCAAATTCCACCTTTCCCGGGTGAGGGTAAAGTGTGCTTAACACAGCAAACCACCAACACAGTGGTAAATAGAAACAGTCGCAGACTTCTGTCCTCAAATCGCAAGCGCTCGTGAGCGGCATTGCATCTCGCTCAGGACGCAACGATCGTGCTTTGAGTGTGCTGCTTTAGAGCAGGAGCTAGGATGCGAGCGATAGCGACAAGGGGGCTTTGGGTGAGATGGGATTTTTATGTTGATTTTTAATTTAGCGACCGCACGGAAAGTTTTACAAGTTGAGAGGTTTTTTTGTGTGTAATGGAGGAGCCGTCTCTTCCATTCCCGATAAGAATGATAACGCGTGATCTTTTTTAAATGTGTATTAATTTGCTCACAAGAATGGGTGTCTAAAGAACCTTGTCCGTTTCGGACCTTGAACCATGCTGGTGGTGTTGGCTTCCGTAAAACTGATCGTTGCTTGATCGCATTCTATCGAACTTTCAACAACAAACAAATGATCCATTAGATTTGGTAGGCACCCTTGGTCCCGTTGGAAGGCACTGTTCCACCCTGTGTCTAATGGCGTAGTCGCATAAAATATTAATCTATGATAGTGACAGCATCGAATAGTGATGCCGCTCAACAACAAGCAGCCAGGAACCATCTCGAAGAGCTCTAGCTTTTGCTTTGCTGTTTGGAAAGGTGTGTTTTTAGTAGGCGCGCATCACTGTTTTGCTGCGTCATTCACGTCACAAACAAGCCGGCGCGAAAACAAGCCTAATAAAAAAAAAATAACCGGAAAAAGTGTTTTGCCGTTCTTTTTCTGGTCGAAACTTTTCGCTCAGGACTTTCCATACACCACCACCACCGCGTGTGCCTCTCCGGTCACTGAACCGGATTGACATGTTCGGTTGCAAATTTGGATTGTTCGAGAACGCGATTCTCGAGCACACTTTCCAGCAGCCGAATCGGTGAAGCGGACTGGACCTGGTTGACTATCGGGTATCGGACGGGCCTGTGCGTGGGGCTTAAGCTGTTTACGGTGAATGAGGAAGCGAATCGAAGATGCGCTGGAATGTGTTTCAAGCCAAACAGGAAAGAGGGAGAGAGATGGAGAGAGAGGTTGTGAAAAGGGTAAGAGTGAGCAGAAGGAAGAATGCGAAAATAAAATGGTAATTCCTAATGTTTTTGGGCGAAATTTCAGCAAGAAACGAATCCGGTTTTGGGGCAGGTTCTAGCGTGGGGGAAAAACTTGTTTGTTTGCAAAAAATATCGAGCGTTATTGGTGCAGAATTTTGAACCAACACCTGACGGAACTCGGAGACGATCGCTTTCTTTGTGCCGTTTAAGCAGAAACGGAAGATTGCTGAAGTAAGGAGCACTTTAAGTTTCGTTGCTGCATCCGGAATTACCAATTCCGTCACATCAAGATGATGGTTTGAGCAACTGCGTGCGTTATTCGTTCACAATTTATCCAAGATGACCCAAGACACGCACAATGCCGAAGCATGATAAGGAAAAGCCAAAGCCAAAGGGGTCAGCGTTACAATCAGAGCATGTCGGTGAAGATAGCATACATTAGCGGGCACAGTTTTCACTTTCGTCTGCCCTGGTGGAGCGGCATTGAGTAAGTATGACAGGCTGACATCCTGCACAGTATCACACGACGATTGCCCGAGAATGGGTGCATTGTTTTGGCATGCATTTGCAGCCTAGAGTGGTTGCAATTGCAACTACTACTAGTGCTGCAGCAAATTCTTTTCTGCGCTGGTAGTAAAGCCTCGCCGGCCAGGGGAGTGGTTGTCCGACTTTAATTGGATTTCAACAGTGCAGGCCGAAAGTGTAATGAGGTGTAATGGAGGTGATGCAGTGACCAACCGAGCAGGCTCGGGTGATTTACCGTTATAGGGTAATTTTTTTGGTGAAGGTTGACCTTCGGCCACGGTTTCGGCGTCGACCGACCTTGCTGGGGAGATGGAGCCGGGTCGGAGTTGGCATTTCAGCACCACCGTGGTCAAGTGTGTGCAGTGCAATTATAAATTATACATGACCGAGGCCTTTCTTCAGCAGTGATCGTATCGAGCGTCAATGATCTTCAACCTTCAATTGCACGAGCTGTGCGGTGATCACCGTCCAAGGGTGTGTGGCATTATGTTCATGGGCATCGATTCGAGTGACGACACCAGTGCGTCCACCAGGCGAACTTGGACTTACGAATCGAACTTCTTTCGGGTGAAAGATGATTGTTCAAGAAGGCATCGCCAGGGGGAGGTGGTGGTACGTTCAATTAGTGGTTTGAAAATTGAACACCGAAAATAAACAGCACTTGCACGGTTCAATGTCTGCTGTTTGCTCCAACACCACCCAACTCCGTCCGGCTCGTGTTCGTGGATTGATGAATGACGAAGCGCGTGAGATCGACATGAAGAGCTCGACATTGAAAGCCGGTACACTGGGTCGATTGCTGTGCAAGAACTCCACCGTCCGCGAGAGCTGCACACGTTTGGCGCTGCTCCGTTAGCCACTTTGAAGCCGCCCCGGGTACCGCTGGGCGTTGGGCGACGAGCCTATATTTCGTTTGTATGAAGCGGTCGTTGCGCAACTCCGAAGACCGCGGCACACATATGCGTCTGCGGGGCTCTCTTTCGAGCGGGTTGCGTTCAAACAGTTTGCTCAAGGTCTATGCCACACGTCACATACACCGGGGCCCATACAGGGTGGGCACCGATTGGGGGAGATCGCTCACAGTGCAAGAGATCGGCGATCGATGTGGGGGCCGGGCGATGTATGCGTCGAGAGTGCACTGACAGTGCATTAGCAGCACTAAGTGGTAGACAATTATTGTTTATCGGGTTTGTGCTAGCTGTGGGTGCCGTAGAAACATAAGTCAATTGTTTTTTTATCACTGCGGTGGTGAAAAATGCTCTCAACGGAGAGCCTTCCAACATAGTTTGTATACTGTTGTTGAATACTTTGTCTTGAAGAATACAATCCTTGAACATGGGAATGCCTCAGGTAGGGAAAAAGCACTTAAACATCAAACCATAAACAAACAACCATAACATAGTGAGGGATTAAGATAACTGGTTTTATTCTTCGGGAAAATTAGTTCAAACAACCTCAAAGCATCGCAAATTCCCTCGTGCTTTATACCCTCGGTTAGTAGGCCATCGTGTAGGGTTGGCTTCTGAATTAAACACGTTTTGGTTTCGGGCAAGTCATCGAACTTTCGGTCGGTTCTGTCTCCGGGCACGTGTAATGTCGGGCGCTCATTTGAAGGAGGTTTCGAAAAATTAGCATACCATACCAAAACCAATGTAACCATTCAACCGTTCAGTCGGTCAGCAGTCAGTTAGATGGTGGTGCTTTTTTGTTATTTGCCAAGGAGAGGAAGTGCGAAAAAATTAGCAGTCGTTTCATAGCTGTGAGACATAGAGGAGAGAGAGAGAGAAAGAGAGAGAGAGAGAGAGAGAGAAAGAAAGAGGGCGTATGGGGATGAACAAAAGAAGTGTTACAACAGTGGCACGTATGAATGTGTTTCAGCAGAACGCAAGATCTGTCACTTTCTCGGAAGCGTTTTCATTGCAAATGCCATTGCGAGAGTTACAAATCGATCGGTTACGTATGAGTCGGTGTTGGGTAAAGATCGTTTTAGGTATCACATATACTCAATGCAGTTGTAAATGATGTGTTTATCTTTTGGGGGAAGTGTAGCAGTCTTTGCCTCCCGAGTAAAACTCTCTGTTTTGCTAGCGGATCTAATGATCGTGACGTTTCCTTCTGACGTCTTTGCATGTCAGTGTCGGAGAGAGCCAATGTACGTAGAGTGCAATTTGCGATCGATTAACGGCATGTAAGCTTATGCTTAGGAAGGGGATGATTAATGTTTGTCTTTGCTGTTGAACGGAAGTTAAGACTGTTTGAAACACATGTTACTTAACGTTGGCTTTACGATCTTCGGATAAGAACAATGGTGATGGTTCAGTAAGCTCAGTCTGGTGAGGGTTTGTCTACCACGGGTTAATCGTCTTCTCGAATGTTCAATCAGATAGCTGAGCATATTTTTCAGATTATTGAATTTAATTGGCACAAAATTGTTCTTCAAATGTCTTCAGATGAAGGTTCATACGACGCTTCTCGCTACTCCACCATACAGAAAGCGACAAATTGTGCATTGATAGTTCATCAAATGGACATTTCCCTCCCACCTATTTCAATAGAATCAAAGCCACTCACCTCCAGAGCCAGTTCGCTCGGTGTCAGGTGGCAGGAGATCTCTGTCCTGGAGTGGCAGTAGGGGTTAAGCAATACAGCCGTCCGCCGTCTCGCGGAGCACTTGGAGTGCGTACTGTCAAGCTCCCGCCTCACTTAACCGTGCTTATGTGTCTCTCCAGTTTCGTGCGGTTTCATGTTTTCAGTTTTGGCTCAAGGAAATCTAGTTCGGAAGCGCGGCTTTTCGTTTTCCGCGCGCGCGCACACGCGCTTGTTCCAGCGGTGCCGGAGTGCCGTTAGATCCCGTCCCGGCCGTCTGCAGCACGGATGGCCTTGCATTCTCGTCTGCAAACACCGTTAGGAGTGCGGTGGCGGAGTGCTGGAGTGTTTGCTTGAAAGTGATTAATATAAATAAACAGTCCGCACAGTTGTGTATGGGTTTCGGTGGGTTACGTGCGAGCGTTTGGCCGGTGTACGGGCCGATCAGGTCGGACTAGTTTGGATTTATATTATTTCTGTTCATATTTCACCGGCGTAATTTAGTGTCAATGGTAGCAAAAACTCAAAAATGGGTATGCTAACTCCAAACAGCACAGTGGACACATTTTAGCCCCGTTGGATTGGTACAATTAAATGTTTTCGCGTTGCTCTTTTATGATGATTGTCGTTTGGTTTCCCTTCGATGTTTGGCTTCTGCAGACGCATATATCGCTCAAATGGCGAGGCTAACGTGCGGATCAGTTAAACACTTTGGAATGATCCACGCTCATTATTGGACCCGTACGTTCGATCAATCATCGCGCGTTGCGTAACGCTTCCATCGCGGAGAAAGGCCCTGGCCGGGCAAATGGCAAAGCCCAAAACGAGACCCTCTCCTCCCTCCGTTTGTTGTACGATTCGGACAATTACGTCGCTGCACTCAAGGTTCCGTGCGTCACCAACGCCGCCCCTGCGGTTCATTATGCGTGGTCATAGCATCCTTTTGCCACGAACGTTGCGAGCGAGCTGTACTTCTTCACCACTCACGATCATCGAATGGCTAACGTTGGGCCAGCGCCAGCGACCTAGACATTAGCAGGTGAAGTGCAGTCGAGTGGTAGTGGTGCGACGTTGATCAAACAAGCGTGCGGAGCAGTGCGGGCCCGGGTTAGATCTATCGGTTCCAAGATCATCGAATGATCACTCCAGGCGCGATGTGCAAGGACGTATGCCAAAGGCTAACCGGTACGGCAGGCTTGTTTATCCAGCAGGGCTTGCTCTGGCATTGAAACGCAAAGTGTGGATCCCAAATAAGGCGTCAATAAGGTTTCGCGCTGCATTTGCAAAGCATTCTTTTGTGTGCGTAGATGTTGGGATGAGACGCTGGGTGATATTGGTTGATTGAGTGATTTTTCTTTCGAATTGGGTAAGGAGAATAGGTCAGAAAGGACATTCGGCGTTCGCATCATTTTAATATGCACTATGATTGCTTTTTTAGATTCAAAAAACAAAAGTAATTTACTAATATTCTCAAAAACCTTGCCTTTTTATAAATTATTATCTTTGTACAAGAGAAAGTAGAGATTATTCTAGATTTTCCAAGCTTAAGGTAGGCTTGAACTGTTCGCTGTCTTGGGGCAACACAGAGCTGCAGTGCCATCCCTAGAAGACCTGATATGTTTTGGTTTTCATTCGGATCATCGCTCCAAACTACTTGACAGACGCTTGAACCGTCAGTTATAATAAGTCACAGTAAACCGGTCCTTAGAAAAACAGCGTGGGTTGAAGGAGCAAAGGAAGACTCCAAACAGCAGAATGCAATAAAATCATTCGCCTTTTCTTCGCGCTTTATGTTGTTTAGTCATGTCATCAATAAACTAATAGAAAGATGGTACAATGATTCAGCAAAATTAATGGGAAAAGCTTTTAAAATGCTGTGTTTTTGGCTGGAAAAGCTATTCAGAACATAATGGATAAACGCAAAAATGCTGCAGATGTGCTAAAAGAAATTATTTCACATGTTTTTAACACCTGTGTTGTAATAGATGACATCAGTCATGATTTATTCGCTTGTTTTAACGGTACACTCACACGTGAATCATTCGTTTTATGGAGGAAATTTGAAAATTATATTATTATTGATATTAAAATATTTTAAATTTAACAGCTTAAACAAAATTGAAAATCATCAATAATAAAACTAAGAAAAATTGCTACCAGATCGTTCTGCGAAAAGAATTGTCGTTTGAAATCAAACCCACCCAGCTGAACCACTGTCAAAAGCATTCTTTGAAAACTTGTTTGTCAGGCAGTTTAGGAAAGACAAATGTGTGTTCGATGGTGCGAAATGACGTCGCCCGAGCTGCGAAACGCACCTCTCCGATTGTGTTCGCATAGATTTATAAAATTAAATGCGCATCCACCAACGGACGCTGTTGACCGTTGTCTGTATCGATCCTCTTCGATGTTACAACCCCCGGTCGAAAAGGGAGTGGAATCGAGTTTTGAGACTTAGACGAACGCCAGCTAATGCTGACCGATGTGGCGGCATTTAGAGCAGGCTACACGCGTTCGGTCGCAATAAACTGGATGGCCGTGAATATTACCGTTTATCGCAACCGTATTTCAGTTTGATTTCTGGTGTAAACTTTTGGAATCTTTTTCCGGATTGCTGAAGACAATCGGCAAAAACAATCGGCGTCCTTCTGCAGGCAGCGAGATGATAAAGAAACAGTAATAAAAAAAACAGCCCACAAATGTTTGCGGAAGCAACTAGAACCGGATTTAGATTGGGGCTGGACATTGGCTAGTAACAAAGCACGGTGCGCTCACCGCCAGTTGACGACTTTTGGGTGAAGTTAATGCGGATTCCACAGATTCGAAGGCCGGAAAGCTTCCCAATTGTGTTGTGTTTTTTTTGTCTGCATCTCATGTTAGTCATCTCATGCAGTTTAACGTGTGCTTTGGTGTACGCGTGAAGTTGTTGTCGATATTAGGAGATCATAAAATCACTTCAAAATGATTCGTTGCGCGATCTTTGCTGAGTTGCATTGGACTTCAGGTTTAACCATTAATTGGCATTGTAGAGGTCAATGATTGATTCAAGGAACTGTTGGGAATGTTTCGAAGTCTTGTTTTGATGGGAAAATACTCCCTTCAGAATCTTTTTTTTTTATTTTATAAGTCTCGACGCAAAACAAACAGCAAAGAGGACGTTTGAATGACGTTGTGTTAGCAACCCACACGTGACCTAAGCTTAATCACTATCCCTTTCTACCGGGTCTATTTGATTCACCCAAAAACCGGATACCTTCGTGTGGCCGGGCTTTGGTTAACTGCGAAACGAGGAGCTTGCGACGTGTCGAACAGAGCGTAAGCTTTTGAAGCTCACCGGGAGAAATAGTTGTCAAACTTCTATCAACTATTTAGTGTCTTTCTAACCCGGCTTTGTTTCAACTCGTCACTCCAGTTTCGGGCTATTTCGGTACATTTCGGGGCTGTGAAATGTAGGTCAGCATATTGTTTCCCTTTCCCTCGGCGGCACCCTTAGCAAACGGGCCATTACCGACGGTAAGATCCGATCGGTTTTCCGATAAATTTCGTGCAGCGGGATGCAGTGCACAAAATTGAAAGTGATTCAAAACGGTTGCGCAAGATCCGGATTATAATGCCCGGACAGGTTAAACATATTTCTGGATTGAAGGTGGCAGACTTTTGACTATGCCGTTTGGGTTGTGAATGTTTAGATTAGATGTTTAAAGTAACATACACCCATCTGGACAGTGCACTACTCTAAGGCTGAATGATAAGCAGTCGGTTGGGCGATAAAACCACGACGGTTGTGAAAAATGATATTACACGCGTATCGGCGCTGTCCACCGGCTGCCGGCTGTCCCCGTTTTCCGAAGGTGAGCTAACATTGTTTTGACAGGAGCAGGTTTGTTTTTTGGCGATAGTTGGCACAGTTTTCGCTCAATCAATCTAATTAGTGTTGGCAGGAAGGTAAAAGCCGCAGGTCAACCATCGCCGTATCACTCACCCTTTCGCCGGTTGGCCATCGCTGACCGGACAGCAGGTTGACTGTCGGTGACGACGGCGGCAGCCACAGCCAATGGAGCGGGATCCGGCACAGATGTCCTTGGCAACTGGGGGCGCATATTTGCTGGTTGGCTAAGAAATATGAACAAATTATGCGTTAAAACTTTTGCCACAGCGCAAGCGTTTTTTGTTTCTTCTTTGCTCTCCCACCCAACGTCTCGGGCGATCGTTTGTTTCGGCTGAGCTTTTGCTTTACGGCGTGGACATCTGGGTACGTTTCAGCGCTTTGCTTCGCTGCTCCGCGTCTTTTTTCTCGCAGCGGCGATGATCGTGAACGTACCGGACTTGTGCTGCTGTGAGCAATTGTGCGTCGTAAATGATTGGATGGTCTGTTGTCTTGTTTGAAGAGTTTGTCAAATATATTATTATCGTTAGTGATTAACACGAAATAAAATTGTGCTTAGTGATTGCATCTGCAATCAGAATTTATAAGCTTTTTTTTCCTTTACGATGAAACTCTTGAGCAATTGATGTTGTTCAGCAATAAAATGCTATTTTTTACTTAATAAAACACCTAGGTCGTGCTACTGTTAACTATCAATTGAAATTAGCAACAAAAAGTATATAGAGAACTCATTTCCTCAAACAAGAGTGATTTTTGGGTTGCTCGTTGGTAAATTTGTAAATTTCTAGTATGGAAAATTTCTATATCTCGCTGAAAGAGGCTATTATATGCATGCACGAATCTACAACTCGCTGAACATGTCTGTATAATCCTCGAAAACCCTGTAACACCATCAAACTATACTTAGTAAAACTCTAATTAATGTAAAAGCTGATGGATACATTTTTTAACTGTACCTTAACTGTGATACCTTAATGGAAAAATTACCTATAACATCGAAAGTAATTGAGTGATTCTGATTTAAGAAATAATGAAAACTGTCGGAATAAACTTGTTTAGAGACTACCTACCGGCCAGTCAGTCAGGTAGTCGGTAGATTAATAGCATCAAAACTCATCATCACCGACAAACAACAGACAAAGATCGCTGAACTCGTTGTTTCTGTTTGCCCTTCGATGAAAAGCCCATCGGCCTGACGCATGATCCTCGTACCGGAAGCGTAGATGAGCATGATATCAAGCCACATGTTCGATAGCCTGCATGCGTACGTGTGTGTTCGTATGTTTGTGTTATTTAGTATGTTATTAAATACTGTTTGAAGGGGGAAATAACCTACAAGCCTCGTGTGGAATGTGCGAGAACAGTAATATAATTATGTGAAGCGCAGAGTGTGCTGATAGAGCAAAAAGCAAATATAAAGCTGGAATAATTTAGAATGTAAGTTTGTGCCGTGCTACACAAATCACGGAAGATATGAAATCATTCTAGATGCTTGTTGTGGTTTGTTTATTTTTAAATAAGGTATACATTGGAACAAAAAGGTGAACCTATCGAAAAGGCTAGTGAAGGAAGCGAATCAGTGTATTTCAAATTAATGCAGCGAACCGGTATTGAATGAACATTCAGCAAAGTGCTGCCAAATGTGTTAAAAACTGGTAACTTAACGCACACCAACGTGCGAATGAGCCACAAGTACTTTGAGCGGAATATTTCGTATAGCCGGAGTTTTGTGGATTATTTTGCGCAGCTTGGATCTAACAGGCAGCTTTCCTCAGCTGTTGATTTAAACCGGAGGAAGAATCATTCTAGTTTGAGAATATAACCCCGATCATGATAATGAACTCTCCTTCACGTGGTTTGCGTCAACAAGCGATATAATGATGGTTTGGTAGAAACATATTATTCCCCTTCTGGTCGTTCGATTAGCAACAGAACGTGTGCACATTTCTCATGCCAAAAAGCCTGCGACCTTGGTGTATCTTTTTCAAAACGGTATGATGTAACGAAAGAGTAGCTGAATCTCACACCGTCTCTGTATCTGGCTACCATTAATCTCGGTAGACTGGAGGCAGCTGATAATGTAGAGCTTTTAGGCAACTCTTTCCGTGGTTTCACGGAGTTGGCCGTCAGGTGCGTTTGTGTGATTCTTTTCCCCGGTGGAAATTAGGGCGTCCCGGGGTCT
Organism: Anopheles melas; assembly: GCA_000473525.2. NCBI lineage: Eukaryota > Metazoa > Arthropoda > Insecta > Diptera > Culicidae > Anopheles > Anopheles melas. Next base: position 1,372 of record AXCO02000289.1, on the reverse strand, counting down.
CCGACGCTGACACTGAAACCGATCGCTAATTGATGTAAAATTTGACAACAGAACCAGCTCATAATCAAATCGACACTGATCGTGGCACTGAACGCTGAATTCAAGCGCAACCGGGCTGGGCGTTAGTCGTAATGGATTGGTGACGAAACCAGACGAAGGAAATAGAAGGTTTGGCTTGAAGACGCACTTTACGCGTCAGTGCTTTGACAGCCGGTTTATAGGTTCGTGTGCGCACTATGAAGCTATGAACAAAGCATCAACCCGTGAAAACGGCATTTGATTGAAACGAAATCGGGGTTGTAAAGTTTAAAAAATTCTCTTTAATGTTAGACCACTTGATTTACTTGTTTTATTGCAGTAATTAGTTGATTCTGTTTCGAGTTGAGCTTTAGGCTTTTATTTCAGTTTTCGGCATAACGGACTGTGAAGATCGCAACTAATGCGAAAGAAATTACATGGTTTGATGAAGGGTGAATGACTCTACGCTCAGCATCCACAAAGGCAAACGTGTTTGTTGCCAGATCAGTCCAGAATTTAAATACAGGTTATAGTTTTTAGTTTGTGTATTATAAAGAATGTAACCTTTTTTATCTGTTAAGCCGAGCAGAAAAGTTGCCCAGGGCTATAAATGTCTTAGCTATAATCGGTAAATTTTGAAAATTATTATAAAAATATTATGCTGGTTAATACACTCGGAACAAGCTTTCTGGGTATTGGAAATTACTTTTTTCATCAGTATGATTCAGCCTGAAACCTTTTAACGTAACAATCTCAATGAATCGTTGCTTCGAATCCGAATGGGATCGAGGACCGAGGCTTTAGGAGCCGGGATAGGAACATACTACTTATTTAAAAGACTTTTTTAATTCAAACTATTGTTTTTCTTCTTTTTTTGGCCATATTAATCTTACTACGCTTGAAGTTCAAATAGTTTCAAAAGAATGCATAATTGAATTAAATTTGTAGTGCACTGTATCTCGCAATTTTCCCATGCGATATCAAATGTATGCAAGCGATGTATTATGGTTGCATACATTTCGGCGTAGTTGATTCTGCGTAGTTCTATTGATACCATTCAACGATTCTTAAGCTCCTGGTTTGATGTTTGAGTTTTCAAAGAAAATAACAGCCTACGAAATTAGTTTAGCGCCAAAAAAAAAAACAACCATCACATAATGTTTTATTTTTCATTACCTTGCAGCTTCTTTTCATGTTTTTCATGCGATGTTTCTTCAATCTATCCACGATGCTACTGTAAACGAATGAAATGCCGTACTTTAGTTTGAATATTGTGAGGAAACTTTATCAGCGTAAGCGATAGAACAAAGAAACTAATAGACACTCCTAACGGCAACGGCAAACTGGCTCATTA